>JAGFNQ010000474.1:156348-232061 GCA_024364735.1 Boesenbergia rotunda
GTAAATTAGATAGAAAAAGTACAAGTGGAAGCTGCCAACTCTTAGGAAACAGCTTAGTAAGTTGGTGCAGTAGAAAGCAACACTGTGTTGCATTATCCACAACTGAAGCTGAATATGTAGCCCTAGGAGAATGTGTAGCTCAACTCTTATGGATGATGCACACTCTAAAAGACTTTCAGCTAGACTACAATTAGACCCAAGTCAATATTGATAATATTAGCTCAATCAACTTAACCAAAAACCCAATTCAACATTCTAGAACCAAACACATAGAAGTAAAACATCACTTTGTAAGAGATCACGTAGCTAGGGGTGAAATAGTCCTTAAGCATGTAGACTCCAAGTCCAACCTAGCTGACATATTCACTAAACCCTTACCTGAGTCTGAGTTCAGCTCACTAAGAAGGCAATTAGGATTATGCTTAGTAGAATAGAATCATTTGGTTTTTTTTTGTTTTAAAATGTTTCAAATTGATATTAAAATGGTGTTTATTTAAAAAAAAAAAGGGTTTTTCTAACTTAATCTTAAAAAGTTTTACTTTGGTTTTAAAAATTTTTTTCTTTTCTTGTCTTTCTTTTTTGACTTAGTTTTATTTCAAAATTACCCCCTTCAAAACTAGGGTTTTCATCGAAATGGACTTAGACTAGGCTCTAACCCTAGAATTGCATGCACCTATAGATCTAGAAGCCAGCATCTCACAAGCACCTTAGGGTACTTTGAGTGATAACCTAGAAAGGGTTGAGATGCTTAGGTCTTTGCCTCAATTCAAGATGCTTTAAGTCAGTGCATCGGCAGCAATTGGGGCACTAAATGAACAACAATCAAGTTAAGTATCAAGTTTAGACAAATCTAACTTGAACAGCTCACTTAACTTGACTAACCCTAGCAAAAGCTACTGTTCATAACAGTTAGTAAGTAGCTAATTGGGTTAGACAGATCCCTAAAGATGAAACCAGACTTAGGTCCTAGTTTGTTTAGTACAGCAAATACTTTATTTAATTATTGCAAATATTGTTCTGCGTTTTTTTTGATATATGTCAAAGGGGGAGAGTTGGAAAGGAAAGAGGGAACCCAAAAAGTTTTTTTCAAATTTTTCCTTTATTCAAAAAGTTTAATCTCAAAGTTAGAAATTCAAAGCTTAAATTTATCCTGTAAAAATTTCTAACTCTGAATTATTTCTAAGCTTAATTTCTAACTCTGAAGTGTTATTAAGTTTTGCTCAAATTATTCTTTGAATTTTTTTTTAAGTCTGAAAATTTTCTAAGTCTAAAATTTTTTCCAAAACTGAAAATTTTCTAAGTCTAAAATTTTTTTCCAAAACTGAAAATTTTCTAAGTCTAAATTTTTTTTTCCAAAACTGAAAATTTTCTAAGTCTGAAGTTTTTCCAAAACTGAAAATTTTCCAAAGTCTGAAATGTTTCTAAAACTGAAAATTTGTCTAAAGTTTTCTAAAGTCTTCCAAACTTAGAACATCATTTCGAAAAACTTAGCAGATTTCCCAACTTATTATCAAAACATGAAATCTTCTAAGTACTTAACTCAAACCACCTACTTTTGAAAAATCTAGGGGGAGATTTCTTCCAGGGGGAGGGAATCTAACTTAGGATTTCAATTTCAGCATTTTTTCCTTAACTTTTTTGAACTAGGTTGCCATATATCAAAAAGGGGGAGATTGTTGGTGCAAATTGCACCCAAGTCAAACCTGTGTTTTGATATTGGCAAAAGGGTTCAAAAGTTAAGGGTTAGTTGTTGTCTAACAAGTTTCTTGAGTGTACAGGAAAAGCCCTAGCGAAGGAATGCTAGGCACTGGCGAAGGACTGCCAGACAGAAGAAAAGCCCTAGCAAAGGACTGCTAGGCTCTGGCGAAGGACTGCCAGAATAGACAAACCCTAGCGAAGGAATGCTAGGCACTGGCGAAGGGCTGCCAGAAGAAAAGACCTAGCGAAGGGCTGCTAGGCACCAAGCGAAGGGCAGCTTGGCAACTCAAGACCTGGCGAAGGACTGCCGGGCAAAAGTCCAACTGGAGGAGCCGGTTGGCACCAGGTAAATTCTCCTGAGAGGAGTAGGTGAGGACGCGTTCCCCTTGAGGGAACATTAGGCGTCGGTTCGACCTAGGGCTCCATTTTGGAGACCAAAGTCAGAACCAAGACAGCTAAGGCTGTATAAACTAACATAATATTTGCTGTTTTGGACTAACCCTGGATGCAGGATCGAAGGACTGTGTATCTGCAGCTCAGAGAGCCTCAAAGGAGTGAGGCAGTAGCTGGGCAGGGCGCCCCGAAGTTTCCGGGCCCCCCCAGAGTCAACCCAAGTCAGCAGACCAAGAAAAAGCTCCGACAGCAGCATTTCGGGGCGCCCCGGTTCTTCCGGGCGCCCCGCGCGCTCCGGGCGCCCCGCGCGCTCCGGGCGCCCCGCGTGTCGCGGGCGCCCCCAGTGCCACGCCGACTATCAGCTGCCCTCGCGAAGCCAAAGGATGAGGCTTTGACCGGTCAACCCGAGCGCCCCGCGCGCTCGGGGCGCCCCGGTCAAAGCTGATCCCGAAGATGAAGAGATCAGCCTTGACCGAAGCGATCACCGGATCGGAAGCCACGTGGGGGGCGCCCCCGTCGACCAGGGCGCCCCCAGGCCCTATATAAAGGGCCCTCGACCTCCTTCTTCAAAGCATCAATTGCTGTGACACTTCTGCGCTCTTCTGCTTCCGCGACACGCTCCAGAAATCTTCCAACTCGAGCTGACGACGTCCCGCTGCTCCGAAACTTCGATCTACACCGGACGTCGGTAACGAAGAGCTGTATTTAAAGTTTACTAAACTGTTCTTATTATAATCTTTCTTGTAAACTTTTACGAACTTATAGAATTGCCCGCAGAAAACGGTCAACGACCGTGGGCCTTGGAGTAGGAGTCGACCCAGGCTCCGAACCAAGTAAACCGACTGTGTTTGCATTGTTCTGTTTTTTTTTTATTTCCGCTGCGCACCCGCTCTTTTTAAATCCGAACGATTTGCAACATTCACCCCCCCCTCTCGCATCTCTCGATCCAACATATTATACTTTTTTTATTATCATTTTTAGATTTTGTATATTTTTTTCATCATATCCACTATAAAATAAACATCAATTAGCGACGGAATACTACGTTTAGTGACAGAATAGCGATGGAAGGAGCGTTGTCGGGCCAAAACCTATCGCAGAGCAAAGGTAGCGACGGAAACAACAAACCCATCGCTATTAACGACGGCTTATTTCCATCGCTAATAGCGGCAGACACATAAGCCCATCGCAACACCAGCCCAAGGGGGTGACGTGTTCAAGGGAAAATTTAGCGACGGTCGGTCAAATATTTGTCACTATTGGTGACGGATTAGTCAATTATCCGTCGCTATTCTATCGTAATTAGCGACGGATAATTGACTATCCGTCGCTATTAGCGACGGATATGTTAAATATCCGTCGCTAATAGCGACGGAATAGTCAATATTCCGTCGCAATTTGCGACAGATTTAAAATAATCCATCGCAAATTCTGGAAAATTTTCACCAACTGCTTATTGCTTTTTCCCCTTCCCATATATACATTCAATACATTACAAATATCCAAACTAAACAAACAAAACAAACATAACAGATATATCTACATTCAGTTCCAGATCCAACACACATACCAAACATTTCCAAATCCAAACATTCATATCAAATATTCAATCCAAATCCAAATCCAAACATCCAAACAAACATTCATATCAAATATCCAATCCAAACATTCATATATACATTCATACCAAATCCAAATCCTGCACAATAGAAGGTATATGAATATCCAAACAAGAACTGAAAATATCAAGACATTCATTACTAATATCCAAACATGCATTACTAATATTCAAACAAGAACTGAATACATCAAAAGTCAGAGTAAATACATGAATATCAGATTTTAGTAGAGAAACAATACATACATGAATATCAGAGTGAATACTGGATCAGCATGAAAAATATTCCTGCACAATAGAAGATAAATAAAAGTTAAATAGAGTCAATATCTAAATATAACACTAATAATGTTAAATCTGTAAATGAAAATAAACAAATAAGAAATAATTAAGAAACAATATCCAATATACATTCCTTTCAAGCGAGTCAATATCTGAATTCAACTCTGATAATGTACAATCCGTAAACAAAATTGAACTAATAAGAAACAATTACTGATGAATATAATAACAAACTAGATAGTTACTAAAAAAATATAGAGAAAAAATATTACATACCACTAAAATATCTCTACTCCTCTGGGGTATCCTCAGGATCCTGTGTCTCTTAAGACTCAAAACGAGGGGTGGGAGGGGCGGGCATCTGTGTCATGGGCAATAGGGTCTCTGCAAAAGCTTGCATGTGACGCACTAACTCCTCAGTGTGTGCCTGGCCGACCTGCAAATCTCTCAACTTAGCATCCCTCGCTGCGTCCCTCTTAGTCCACGCTGCGTCCCTCTCGGCCCACGTCGTCTCTATCGACGTGAGTCGAGTCCGCAGGGCATCATTTTCCTCCCGCAATTGACGAATCTCACTAGAGGAAGAGGAGGAGGATCCTGGACATCCCCTAACCCCTGGAACTCTCATCTGATCATATGTGATCTTTGCCTGAGAGCCCAGGCCGTATAGGGCGATCTTCCTCCTTCCACCGATGACATCATAATAAATCTGATTCACCTCATCGGTGGAAAGAGGCTATGAATCCTCCCCCTCTACAGCAGGCTAAGACACCATTGCCTCTGCAACTCTAGTGGTCATTGCTTCCTATGAAATAATAACTAAATTAATCTATATAAAATGTCGAAATAAATAAAATATAATTAATATACTTACATTGATTGCTAAGGAGCGTCGATCGACAAATGACCCATCTTTTTTCTTGTGGGTTTTGCTGAATATCTCCCAACTAGTGGAAGGTCTCTGTAACTCAGCAGCCTGTATACACAAAATAAATAATGTTTAAACATATCCAAAAAAACATACTAAATGTTTTTAATAACCTAAATAAAAACTTACCAAATTAGTGGCATGCTGAACAATGGAATGGGATACAGCCGTGTGCTTCGTGGATCTGGTACTGGGGCCAGTAAACTCAGAGTTGCGATTGGCTCGAGCAATCACAGCATTATCTTTCTAGTGCTGGGCATCCCAGACAGCTCACCATGCTGCCCAAATAGTCTCAGGGACCTCTGAAGGCCTATTTGCCTTCTTTCTCCACTTGTAGACCAAGTCCTTGTACAATTTGGAGCAGTAGACATTCCATGTTCTTTTGAATTCCTCCTCTGCACCCTCCTCCCAAGTATACCATTTCTGTAAAAGAAAATATATATGGTTAGTATCAAAAAAGTTGTAACATCAAATTAAATATATATCTAAACTACTTACCAAAAATTCACCGTAATAAAAAGTTTTTAATTCATGTTCTATATGACCCCACGTGGTAGAAGTCGACGATCTTTCTTTAAATTTTTTTGAAATATATGTGGAGACCTGGTGATCATCTGGTATAAAACTGTAACAAAAAATGAAATATATTAGCAAAATTTGACCTCAATTATATAAGAATTACATATGTACTTACCAGTCACCAACGACTCTGAGAGTAATCTGATCACCACGGGGTCTCTGTCCAGATAACATGACCATAAAAATCCAAACTTATAATATTAGGCAAATAAGAAGAATAGGTAGATTCATACATGCAAATTTGAAAAAAAAAATGATTGATAGAGAAGAAGATGAAAAAATAATGACTGATAGAATAAATAACAGTAGACAATTCTTTAAGCGCTTATAATAGAATATAACCAAACAACAGAGTTCATGTTCAATACAAATAATAGAGTTCATTTCAATACAAAGAACTGATCTTAATCCGATGGAACTAAATTAACATGCAAGTTTTCATCGCTTGAATCCGTTGATACATCGACCTCCTCACTGCTAGATATTTCACTATCATCAATTTCATTGTAAGAGACATTATCATCTATAAGTAATTGTGATGCTGATTGTATTTTTGAATCAACGGAGTTCATTATAGCTTCTTCATTTTGATAAGCATCAGAGTTGTGGATAGTTATCATATTTGACATTTCAATGGTTGACCTAGGTTTCGTTTGACAAACAACAAGTCATTCACTTGGTCATCTTCTCTTAGTTGGGTACTCGAGATAAAATACTTGACCAACTTGCACTACAAAGATGAAAGGTTCGAACTTGTTGAATCTTTTGCTTGAATTAACCTCAACTAAATTGTATAAACGATGTTTCCTGGTGCCCGTCCTTGGAGTTGGATCATACCAAGAACACCTGAATAATACACATCTTTTGAAAGGTAACGCTGGGTATTCAACCTCGATAATTTCCTCTAGCTTGCCATAATAGTCAAATTAAGTATCATTGTTGTTTGTTGATCCTTTGACACAAACACCAGAATTATACGTTAGCATTCCTGAATCACGTTGGCCCACATGAAATCTGTATCCATTCACGTAATAACCTGAGAAGACGGTCACAGTACGCAGAGGTCCAAATGCGAGATTTTTAATTCTTTCGTCTTCTACATTTGAAATTCTATCATCATTCACCTATAATAGTGGTCGTTGATCAAATTAGATTAATATGTAATCAAGAATTGTGAACATAAAAATGCATATTAACTCACTTACATATATTTGAAACCAAAATGCAAATTCATCTTCTATCTTCTGATCTACCTCATTTGCACTTATAGATGGATTTTGAATGTACAACTATTGTTCGTACAACTTGACATATAAGTTCATTTGATATCATATCAGAAATTTGATTATATTATGGAATAGTAATTTTAGTACAACATGAGATAATACCTTAGGTATGGTTTGACATCTTCACAGTTTAAGAGGATATATGTCCTGGCGACATGATATTCTTGGTCATTTAACCGTCTAGATAGAGTTGAACCCATTGCTCTTCCAGGATACTTGAAAATAGAAAGAATGTCTGGGTCAAATGATGGAATGTCATCTTGATTGCGTGGACACTTTCGATGGCTGATTTTCACATTTTCAGCAAAGTAATACGAGCAAAATAAACTTGCTTCTTCAACCAGAGATGCATTACATATTGATCCCTCAACTCTTGCTTTGTTACGCACATTATTCTTTAATTTTCTAAAAAACGTTTGAAAAGGATACATCCGTCTGTATTGTACAAGACCACCTATCTGTGCCTCGCTAGGTAAATGAATAGGCAGATGTTCGATTGAATCAAAAACGCTTGGTGGAAATATTCGCTCAAGCTTACATATTATTAATGGAATCTCTGTTTGAAGGCATAACATATCTGATACCGTAATAACTCTAGAAGTCAGATTTTTGAAAAAAAAAGGCTTAATTCTGTAAGTGCTTGCCAAACATTATTAGGAATTAATTCTTGAAAAGCTATTGGAATTAATCTTTGCATGAACACATGACAATCATGACTCTTCATTCCAACAATTTTAAATCTGTTCGTATCCATACAACGAAACATATTAGAGGCATATCCATCTGGAAATTTTATGTTTTTCAACCAAGAACACAATGCTTGCTTACTTTCTTTGTCCAATGTATAACAAGCCTTGGGATATTTACCAGTTGTTTCATTCTGATGCAACTCAGGTCTGCTAACTAATTGTTTCAATTCTTCACGTGATTTTATTGTATATTTTGTTTTCCCATGCACATTCAACACAGTATTAATGATGTTAACAAAGAAATTTTTTTCAATATACATAACATCGAAATTATGCCGAATGAGTAAATATTTCCAATATGGAAGCTCCCAAAAAATACTTCTTTGCCTCCAACAACGTTTGTTGACTTTAACAATGTACTTGTTGATATCATCTGAACCATCCTGATATACTGGTAGAAATCCATAACTAACAATTTCATTTAATATTTCTTCGCCTGACATCCCAACTGGGGGTAGTTTCCTAACCACTTCATTTCTTTTGAAATGTTTCTTATTTCTTCGGAACGAATGATCAAGAGGTAAACATTTCTGATGATTATCAAACTAAGAAATCTTTGCACTACAAGGCAAAGAAAATGCATCTGACTGACTCATACAATGTGGACATGCTAACTTTCCAGTCGTTCTCCATCCTGATAACATTGAGTACGCAGGAAAATCACTAATAGTCCATAACAATGCTGCATGCATTATAAAATTTGATTTACTTGCGATGTCATACGTCTCCGAACATATATTTCATAAATGATTCAGCTCAGCTATCAAAGGTTGCAAAAATGCATCTATTTGCCCTTTTGGATTATGAGGACTTGGAATTAGCATGGTAAGAAACATAAATTCATCTTTCATGCACATCCATGGTGGTAAGTTGTATGGTGTTAAGATAACTGGCCATGATGAATATTGTTGTCCATAACTTCCAAATGGCTGAAATCCATCTGCAAAAAGTCTAAGTCTTACATTACGTGGTTCCATAGCAAAGGAAGAAAATCTTGAATCTAAATGTTTCCATGCAGGGGAATCACAAGGATGACACATAATGACTCCATCATGTCCATGGTTCTGATGCTAGATCATATGACTTGCTATTGCTGCTGATGCATACAAACGTTGAACTCTAACAGTCAAAGGAAAGTAATATATGACTTTGTAGGGAATATTTTTCTTCTTCTTCTGATTTACCATGCGAGTACCATGCTTGTAACGAGGATGATTACACATTTTGCATTCCATCAACTCACTATCTTCGTTCCAATAGATCATGCAATTATTGACACAACAATGTATCTTCTCAACTGGCAAACTCAAGTCTCTAATTAGTTTTTTAGTGTTGTAGAAACAATCAGTCATGCAGTTATCTGTTGGAAGCAACTCTGACATAAGTTGACATATGTCATCATAACATCGTTCTGAGAAATGATGTTCCGCCTTCATATTCAATAATCTTGCAGTAGCAGATAATTGAGAATGATCAGAAGGAATACCTTCCCATAATTCTCTTTCACTAGCCTTTAACATGTCATACATTTTCTGAACTTCAGAAGTAGGTACTTGATCTACATTTGATTGATCAAAAGCATTCATTGCATCGTAAACCATTGATTGCATTGCATCAACAGGCCTATATGATGTCTCTGGTCCAATTGAATTCGATGATGAAGCAACAGAAGGTCCACCAAATTCAAATACATACAGCTCTCCATGACAATACCAGTTGTAATAATCTGGAACAAACCCATACCTGGAGATATGAGTTTTCACTGTATCCTCATCACGGAAAGTTGTATTTCTACATTTGCGTTGATTACATGGACACTTTAACTCCGTGACATTCAAACACTCAGGATGACACTTTACAAAGCTCTCAAATTCTTCCACTCCAGCAAAAAAATTTATCACGGATAAATCTATTATCTAATCTATTATAAATCCATGCCTTGTTCGGATATATTGTATCTGAATTATCAAACAAGACATATTAGCCTAATAATCAAATAAAATTATTCTAATTAATCAAACCACACATATTATGATCCATAATCAAATTTGATATTGATGTTATACTAAGAAATTAATTTAATTAATCAAACAAGACAATTTAATCAATTAATTAATCTAATTAATCACTCAATCCATTTATCTAAATAATCAAATGATTAATCTAATTAATCAAACAATTAATCAATTAATTACTCAGTTAATCAATCAACAAAGGAATTAATCACTTAATTAAATAAACAAATAATCTGATTAATTAATTAACAGATTAATTAATTAGATTAATTAATTAATTAATCTAATTAACCTGGGGTCGGCGCTTGCTGCGCCCGCCGGCAGCTGAGGCCGGCGGAATCTGCGGCCGTAGCGGGCCGCGAGCGACCGCAGCGGGCCGCGAGCGACCGCAGCGGGCCGCGAGCGACCGCGGCGGGCCGCGCGCGGCCGCGGCAGGCCGCGATCGACAGCAGCAGACCGCGCGCAATCGTAACTGGCTGCGCCTGACCGGAGAAGACAACGCCACCGCGGAAGAAGAAAACAAGGAAGAAAAACGACCGTACCTGGGATCGGAGGAGGGTTCGCCGGAGGAGAAGCGCCGGGTATGACGGAGAAGTGTCAAAGACGGGGAGAGAGTCGATCCGATTGCGTGGCCGCGAGGGGGGGGGGGGGGACTGAGTCCGCATTTTTAACCTAAAATTGCAATGGAACTTACTTGTCCGTCGCTATTATCGACGGAAGTAACTTGTCCGTCGCTATTAGCGACGGGTTTGACCAAGTCCGTCGCTATAATTAGGGGTTTGACTTGAATCGCAGTATTAGTGATGGATACTATCTATCCGTCGCTATTCAATGTTATTTTTGTAGTGATCCAGACATCCACTAATTTGAAAGGTATGTATTTTCTAAAGAATATACGCTAGCTTTTGTTTATCAATTTACGATAACTAGTTATATGTCTTTTTCTAGTATAACATTGTATTTTCAATACTTTATATTCCGAAAGGAATCGACGTCGACGACCAGTCACCAAGGTTCAGCTCACGCGGACGCTGACGCTAGAGGAAACACTCACCCCCTGTGAGATTAACGAGCATTAGGGGAATACACCGGAGGTTGTCCGGCAGAGGTTACTCCGACACTCAAGTCAGTGACTCGATCTAGGAGATGAAAAGTGGGTAAGAAGATATGCGTGTAGTAGAGAATACGTAACCCCCATACCGGAGGGTTTGGAGTATCTTTTATACCTGCGGCGGCTGTCGCACGAGTCTCCACGATCTTTGCCACATTTCCCCGATTTGTCGGTTACAGGATAACCTTTGCAACGGTCTACGCCGTCATTAAGTTCAGATCATTACGACAATTATAGGTCATGATGACTCCATGATAATTGGTGATGGTTATCCGCAGATCCAAAGAAAGGGGGACCATTCCTTGAGGCCGAATGCTTCTTGGGCTCCGCTTTCCCGAGGTGATCTCGGGGTCTTCTAGCCCGGGGTATCTCGGACATTTTGCTTTCTCGATGTGGTCTCGGGGACATGACTTCCCAAGGTGATCTTGGGAGTGCCTCTTCTGGTTTGATCCCCGGGGCGTGTCTACCCGCTGGGGTCTCGGGGGATCACCTTCTCGAGAGGGTATGGGGAGCTCCGGAAAGAGGGTCGTTCAGACTTGACACCTCTTTCCACATAGCTTCTTCCATCCACGTGTCAGCCACGGGGTGCTCAACCCCATCATAAGCTCCTCCCTTCAAGTCTAATCGAATGAAGTGTTGTTGACTGATTAGACTGGTGTCCACGATGAAGAAGCTATGTTACAACGGGTCCCTGTGTACCCATTACTTCTTCCCTGGCAGTATAATTGGGTCCGATAATTGTAGAATTCAAGTCGGGTCTCGAGCCAATTCTCTTTTTGGTTTTGTCTTCCCAAAAACGCTTTTATGATTTTTGTGGTACTGCAATGATACTCGTCCGTCCTTCATAAAGGCGCATGACGTTCTTTAATGGCGACAAAACCCCTTCGCGAATTCCTCGTCGTCACGTGCCCCAATTGCTCTCCTTGCGATCTCTTACTGACGTGTGCAGCTGTAGTAGGCTCACTTCCAAGCTCTCGATCTCTTATATTATTTTTTTTACTGACGTGTGCAGCTGTAGTAGGCTCTCGATCTCTCACATTATTTTTTTTAAAAGATTTTTCTTCGTAGTACTGCACTGACCATTGGTGGGGTTGTACGTCGGGCATGATCAGTGTCCGTTGATGCACACGGGTCAATGTTTTTTTTTTTTTTTTTTAAGGGAACTGATTGATAATGTTATCGGTAGCATCAAAAACATAAATGATATTCTCTAAGAGATCGCAGTAACCAAAAAGGAAACAAACGGTAGAGCACAAGAAATTAATAGTTCAACATGAACCTTGGAGTAACAAAATTCAACCAAACCAACAAAACCACTAAAAGATAACTTCGGAAATAAGATAGAAGACTCTGAGAAACCCTAATCAAACAAGCTAAAGCCCATGTCGTCATCAGATTCCTCGGCTGGCTCCTCTTTCTTCTCTTCTGCCGGTGCAGCGGCAGCCGGTGCCGCAGTCTCAGCCACAGCTACAGGTGCAGAAGCAACAGCAAATTTGCTTGGATCCTTGAGGAATTCCTTGACTTTCTCAGCCTGTGGGAAGGTGTACTCAGTTGCAATTGCTACAGCAAGAACATTTTTGTAGGCATTGATGAACATATGAGGTGCAGCTGCAAGAGTTGGGTAGGATATGGCCAAAGACAGTGAAGTAACCATGGAGATACCAACTGCAAACTTCTCAATGAGGTCATCCTCTGTCAGATCGAGAACTTCAGGACTGAACACGGAGCCATCTTCATACACAGACAGAATAACAAGACCGTACGAAAATGGCCTAATCCCCAGCTTCGCAAGGAGAGCAGCCTCAGAAGAGCCTACTTTGTCTCCCTTCTTAATCAGCTCAACAGGGGTGATGATTTCGACAGTGCCCTTGTTAATCTTAGTAGGAATATTGAGCACCTGAAAGAAAGATGTCTGGGAAGGGTCCAATCCAGTGTTTCCAGGTGGCACAATAACATCAATAGGTGCAACAAGGCCCACACGAGCAGGAGCTCCAACCTTGTACTTGGCAACCTCTTCGCTGACTTCCTTGAGATCTCCTTTTGTAAATATCAGGCCAACGTTTCCAACAAGTAGATTCAAAAAGGTGGAATCGTCACCCCGACGGTCCCTTGGTCTCTGTCCCACGAGTATCCAGAGGAGGTAAATCACAGTGAATGCAAGATGGCAAAGCGCCCGGGGTTCGAGAGATTTTTGTAAACAGCAGCTAAGGTTTTATCCCTGCGTATATCGTCGACCCTTGAACCCATGACATCTGATTCAAATGTCAAGCGCCTTACCATCTGATCCAGCCCGTGAGGGCAACGTTTCCAACAAGTATAGGTAGAATGTTCAGGTAATCCTTGTTGCCGGTTTTCTCTGCGTGGATCTTGATGCAGCGGCGAATGAGAATGTTCTTGCCCATGAGAATGATGGAGTCGCCACGCAGTCCCTGGCGGATGTTCTGCAGCTGATTGGAGTCGACGTTGTCAGCGACCGCAATGAGCACCCTACTGTACTCGTTCAGAAGTGAGCACAGCTTCTTGTCGTACAGCACCTTCTTCTCCGACTTGGACAGCTTCATAACCATCTTGTCTGGCTTGTTCTACAGCCTCCGAACAAAATTGAGTAAGAAAAAATTGTAAAAAAAAAGAAGAAGTGATCTCCTTTCGAGGGCCAAGACGCGGCCGGAGCAACGCCAAGGCAGACGGGGCCTGGTAAGCCCTGTCGCTTTAACTTCTAGAGGAGGAAAAAGAGAAGTAGGGGAGAAGAGAAGAGTCGAAGAACTAGAGCAAGCGGCGGCTATATGCATGCAGGCGTGTTGACGACGGCCCCCACGGGCTGGATCCGTTGGTAAGGCGCCTGACCGATTTAGATGAGGTCCCAGGTTCGAGGGTCGCCATTTGCACACGGGACTAAAAATCCTGGTCTGCTAGCATTAATTCCTTCGACCCCAGACGCCTCACTACATCAGCATTCATCGTGATTTGTTTCTCTCTGAATACCCCTGGGGCAGGGATCAGGGGCCGTTAGAGTGGCGGTTCCACCTTTTGGGTGTTGACGACGAATCTGGGGAACTATTTTTTCCTAGTGTTGGAGCAGGTGGAATAGTGAAATCTAAAACAAAATAACATGATTTAATTCTCATGAATTATTAAACCAATTGGCATCACCATTTGATCTGAAATAGGGTTTGCTACGCAATTATATATTTAATTAAATATACTTAGTGTACTTAATGTGGATCCAGCAAATTAAACCACTAGCTAGTGGAACAACTTTTGGAGTCATACTTTAACTGAATTGTAACTAATTAAGCAGACCACACATTGTGTGTGTGTTGTGTGTGAGTGCGCGCGCGCGCGCGTATGCGTGCGTGCGTGTGTGTAAGTGAAAATTATAGTGAATGACGTGACACCTTATATGCACGATCACCGACGGATTCACCGTGCCTCCTAGGATATAGTTTGATTCGGAGTGGCGACCAAAGACCACCGTGGTGTCCAAGTGATAATCGGACATATGCATGTAAAATGTCACGTCATGCCACATTATTCATTATGATTTTCACTCTTTCATTTTTACTCTTTCTATCATTGCTTATATATATATATATATATATATATATATATATATATATATATATATATATATAGCACTACAGGAGTTCCAGTGTTGAAATGGTGGGGATAAACTTCAATTAATTTCTTGTTGCCTTCTTTAAAATGCCTTTTAGAGTTTTCAAATCCCCATTTTATCCTCATTTTCGATATATAATTTGCTGTCGAAATATAATTAATTAATTCCCACTCGATGATGAAACTTTCTTCATTGACGTGGATAAATCTGCACGGATTAACGCACTTCAAGAGCGTCGGAGATGCCCAACAAAAGCTAAACTTTGATGGTGGAACTTGAGACAGAAAACAAAATATAAATATAGTGAAGACTTGTCGGTTGTCAATAGATCGATCATACTGCCCTACGACACTGTCTTCATGGAGCATGTCATCGTACAGTTGACAGACATCAACCCGCCCCTTCCCCCAAAACGTAATTCCTCTCCCAAATCTAAAGTCCCGGATTCGCCCTTGTTTCGTGCCATATCATCTCTAGAGTGTTTAGAAACTAGAGTGCTAAGCACAGTTCTTAGTTTTGGGAGTGACAACCAAAGCATCTTCCTTAGTTATCAAAGTGCGTGAGTATTATCATCTTGAGATCAAAATCTAACAAAGATAGTGAATTTGTCCTCTCCACGCGCTAGCCACAGTATCTGGGTTAGTAAAGATTTATCTCCTCCATATTAATTCTAGGATGAGTTGGCAAACGCATTAGAGATGAGCAAATTACTTTTTACCACGTTAGTAACCAAAGTGCTTGGAAACTCGAGCAATGCTCTCAACTCTAAGAGTGCTCAGCATCTTCCTCATATGCTAGAGTGCCCGATCGGCAGTCCAAATACCTTGGGTGATCGGCAAGATCTTCTGTAACAAATTTGTCCCTACGGATATGGCGCGATTGGTAATGACTCATTTGGATGATCCCTCACTTTCCGGGTTCGATTCCTCTCTGGTAGAGCGCGCAGTATGCTGACGGAAGAAATCGCCACAGACTGCTGCGTGGTCGGAATATCAGGTACCGATATCATCAATGGTGAAGTCATCACGTGTCTCCGTCCCATGATTTACCCTCGTTGACCGGTGGAGACTCTCGTTGAAGACTGTGGGACAGGATCGATTAGTCAAACAGATTAATCGGATGCAAACCTAGATACCCTTTGTAAATAAAAAAAAAAAAACCTTTCTCAATTTCCAGTGCTCTCTGGCACTTGAGGGTCCGACTCAAGATCACATGCTTAGAAAGCTCTACTCGGGGCTATGGTTGAGCTTCATACACAACTTGCCCCTCTAAATGCCTCTGACTTCTCCTACCTCGTTGCCAGCCCCAATCATTCTTGGGCATAGTTCTGACAGGAACGTCCTGCCCCGTGTAAGGTACGACCAGTGCAAATGACTTATAATTAGACAAACACACTGTCAAAAGGAGTCACCGCAGTATATATATGGACGTACAGTGAGCAAATTTGAAATTTGACTTAGTAAGAGTTTTTTATATACATTCTATACAAAATCAATTAAATAAATAAGTTTGATCAATTTATTAAATTAAATAAATAAGATTGAATACATATGTATTCAATTTCTTAATGATCATGAATAACAATTATAAATAAAATTTAAAAACTATTTTCATGAATAAAATTTTTATCAACATAACAAATAAATAAAGAATATTCAAAATGAGTAAATTAGCTCAACTTCAATAATCAATTAAATAAGTTTAAAATGGTAAGAATTTTAAACAATCAAATAATTTTGAATTGAGAATTCAATAATATCTAAATGAATCAACCTCAAGTCAAATTTGGACCAAGCTCAAATTCCTTTAAAAAAAAAGTCAAGTTTAAACAACTATTTTGACGAATTTATTCATGACTTAGTTCAATTACTTTATTAAATAAGCAGGAACACAATAAAACTTAGGTAGATCATAATTTAGTAAGCACCTGACAAGAAAATGTCATGGGGGATCATGATTTTGTGTGGACTTAGACCATTACTAATCTTCTCTTCAGTGACAACCCAAAGTGGGTGTGGGGAATCATTATCTGGTATTAGTAAAAGATAAATTGGTAATTTAAAAATTTTAGAGAAGGCTTTTATAGTTTTCTTATATAAAGTACAAATTGACGATTTAAAATTTTAAAGAAGATTTCAAAAGAAAACTTCAATTATAGGGTAAAATATTTTTAGGAAAAGTTAAAAGGACACCTTTTTATTTTAATTGCAAATTTGATTTATTTATTATCAAAATAATATTCCATCCGTCTCAGTTTTTTTTTGAAAATACTTTTACTTTCAATGATTTCGTAGTAACTATATATGATCTTGTACTTGCTACAATTCTATATAAATGGTATCTACTAAATATAATATTAATAAGTGTTGACTAGAAATAAACTATATATAATAGAAATTGAAGAGAGAAGTATTTTGTTTTATAGAGCAGAGGAACCTTACATACAAAGGCCTTGGTAAGACTATATATATACTCTATACAAGCCAACGGCTAAATGGCAAAAATAAATGCTAGTTTAGATAACTATGTCCAACGTTTCATTGTGATTAATATCGCATGGGATTAATGTTCTGTTTTCTGATACCCCCCCCCCCTCCCCCCTCAAGAGGAAGGTGCAGATTATACAGATTCATCTTGGACGCCAAGTATTTATGCTGAAATTGAGACAAGCCTTTGGTTAGTATATCCGCGATTTGATCCTTCGAGGATATGAACTGCACATTAATCAGACGAGAGCTAACAACTTCACGGATAAAATGCCAATCAATGGCAAAATGCTTTGTGCGCTCATGCATCAGTGGATTGCGAGATAGCTATATAGATGACTTATTATCACAATGCAATGTTACGGGAGAGTTTTGTCTAATCCGAAACTGTTGCAGTAAATGAGATAACCAAAGAATTTCACAAGCTGTACTTGACATGGCACGATATTCAGCCTCGGTAGAGCTTCGTGCAATCAGTTCCTGTTTCTTTGATTTTCAGCTAATGAGGTTCTTGCCCATAAAGATAGCGAAACCGAAAACCGATCTTCGAGTTTCTTGACACTTTGCCCAATCGCTATCGCAGTAAGCACTCAAGGTCAGATCTGTGTTACGTTCAAAAAGAATGCCAGCTCCTGGTGCGTGCTTCAAATATTTGAGAACACGAAAGGCAGCATTGAGATGATTTTGCTCAGGCTGGTGCATAAACTGGGATAAAACCTGCACAGAATAGGAAATATCAGGGCGAGTGAAGGTGAGATAGATAAGCTTACCAACCAGCTTCCTATAGAAGCTCGCATCAGTGAGTAAGGCGGATGAGCTTCTATGTAGTGGTTGCCCTCCTTCAAGTGGCGTGGTAGCAGGTTTACTCCCAAGTTGGCTGAACTCTGTAAGAAGGTCAAGTGTATATTTGCGTTGACATAGGTTGATCCCTTGAGCAGATCGTGCAACTTCAAGACCTAGGAAGTACTTGGGAACCCCCAAATCTTTAAGTTTGAATTGCTTGGACAATATCATAATAGTCTGCTCAAGTTCTAATAAAGAAGAGCTGCCAATGAGTATGTCATCGACATACACGAGAAGGGCTAGGATAGCGCCTGAAGTTGTGATGTTAACAAATAGAGAATGATCAACAGGTGATCTTTGGAAATTATAAGCTTGAAGGACCTGAGTAAACTTAGAGTTCCACTGTCGTGATGCTTGTTTCAATCCATACAAAGCTTTATTAAGCTTGCAAACCAGCTTTTCATTGGATGTTGATGATACGTGTGTGGCATAGCCCTGTGGAAGATCCATGAGAATAGTTTCATCAAGTTCACCATTCAAAAAAGCATTATTGATATCTAATTGGCGCAAATGCCAGTCTTGAGTAGCAGCAAGTGAGAAGAACACTCTTACTGTGGTGTGCTTGACCACAGGACTGAAAGTCTCTTGATAATCGAAACCCTTTATTTGATTGTAGCCTTTAGCTACAAGCCGTGCTTTGTATCGATCAACTGTTCCATCAGCTAGGAGTTTTATCTTGTATACCCACTTACAACCAACCGTATGAGTGGATCGCGGTACAGCTAATACTTCCCAAGTTTGATTGTCATCAAGCGCTTGGAGTTCACTTTGCATTGCAGTAAGCCATTCAGTGGATTTGGAAGCTTCGGCATAGGTCTGTGGTTCCACCATGTGGGACAGAGCTATGGTAAACGCAGTATGGCAAGATTGTAATTGTGACATCCCCAAATAATGTGAGATCGGGTGCATAGTGGAACAAGAGGCTCTCGAATGCTTCAAGGAATGTTCATATATATCCAAATATGAGGGTGGTCGTCTGTTTCTGCGAGGCCGAGTTGAAGCAACTGGTTCTGTAGGTGTAGGGAGATGTGTAATGTCAGAGGATATATCTACTGTTTGACGAGAATTCTCATCTAGATTAGAGGAAGGCTCATTGGGATCAGAAGATTCTGTCTCATTGACATCAGAAGAATGCTCATTGCGATCAGAGGATTCTGTCTCATTGATGGCTTCGTGACAGGTTTCTGTTATGTGTAATTCTTCTGTGAGCGGATCATAGAAATGACTTGTCTGAATATCTTCATAGAAGGCCTGTGGTAAGGCAGGCAAAGTGGAGGGGCCAAGTGGTGCATTTAAATGTGCTTGAAAATCTGAGGAATATGGAAAAATTGACTCTCGAAAAATGACATCACGTGAAGTAAAAGTTTCTTTGGTATGCAAGTCATATAGGTGATATCCTTTGGTTCCAATTGGATATCCTATGAAAATGCAGGTTCTCGCACGTGAGTCAAATTTCTTGCGATCATGATGGAGAGTGCTAGCAAAACACAAGCATCCAAACACTCTCAAGTGATCATATTTGGGTTGTTGATTGAGCAATTTCTCATAAGGAGTTAAGTATCCCAGAAGTTTCATGGGTGTTCGATTAATGAGATGAGTAGCTGTCAAAACGGCATAACCCCAAAAACGAACTGGTAAACTTGCCTGGAAGAGTAAAGCTCTAGCAACGTTGATGAGATGTTGATGTTTGCGTTCTACTATGGCATTTTGTTGAGGAGTTTCAACACAAGTTGTGTGATGCAAAATGCCATTTTCATGGTAGAAACTCAGCAAGGATAGTCCAGGGGCATTATCACTCCTGAGGACTTGTAGTTGTCCTTTAAATTGAGTTTGTACCATTTTTACAAATCGTTGGATAAGATGCTCTGCTTCAGATTTTAGTTTCATGAGAAACGTCCAAGTAACGCGAGAAGCATCATCAACGATTGTCAAAAAGTAACGATAACCTCCTATGGCAACCTCTTTATGAGGACCCCATGTGTCTATGTGAATTTCAGCAAAGGAATTTAAACGTACTTGATTTTGTGAAGGGAAAGGAAGTCGTTTAAGTTTTGCTTTAGGACAAACAAGGCATACTTGTTCAGGAAAACAAGAAATGTTTGGTTCTTTTGTAGAAAGGTGACCAAGAATTTTATGAGAAGGGTGGCCCATTCTATGGTGCCATAAATCAAAAATAACATTTCTCTGTTTGTCTTTATTGTCTAAAATGACATTTTTATTACAAATATTAGTGTTCATTGAAGCAGAGTGATTGCAAAAAGAGGCATTATCAGGGGATGGATCATTTGACACGGTGTTCTGCTGGAACAAATATAAACTACCTTGCTGTTTACCCATGCCAATCACCATCTTTGAATACAAGCCCTGAAGGTAACAGACGAAAGGATCAAAAATTACTCGACATTTATTGTGAACGGAAAGCTTGTGTACTGATAAGAGATTGATTTTGAACTGAGGGATAAACAAAACATTAGTAAGTATTAGATTAGGAGTGAGACGGACGGTTCCAATATGAGTTACACTAGCTTTCATGCCATTTGGAAAACTGACAGAAGCATTGGTAACTTTATACTCTATAAAGAATTGCAAATTTGAGCACATATGCTCACTTGCCCCAGAGTCTATGACCCATGTATTGGGAGACAATGGATCGAGTGGCAGAGCTGCAGACCATGTGTGAGGAGTGGAGCAATAGATGGTCTTACCAGCAAAAGCATCAGGTGGAATATCATTGGGAACAGCTGAGAGCATTTCTCCTTTTCTGAGTTTGTCAACAAGAGCCTGGAGCTGCCCATTAGTAATAGGAGCTTGATCTTGAGCTCCTTTTTCAACACCTGTTTCCTGTAGAACAACATTATTAGTAGCATGAAGTTCTGGAGCATGTGGTTTTAGATCAAATCCTTTTGTGCTAGCACTTCGATGGAATTTGTGTCCTGGTGGATATCCCACAATTTGCCAGCATTTGTCAATTGTATGATTTTTCAAGCCGCATTTAGTACAATGCTGATTACTCGGTTTGGAGGAAGTTCCAGAGGAACGAGTTGGCTTAGATCGTTCACGTTTTCCAGGGGCATAGCTGAGCAAAGCAGAGCTCTCAGTAGTAACAGGTGTTGAGAGAATTGGGCGCTTGCGCTGCTGCTCATCCTGAAAGGCAGTATTATAGGCTTCTTCGACAGAAGGTGGTGGATTTCGACTGAGTAGCTGAGATTGAACAGTATTGAAATCTGAGTTAAGAGAAGTAATGAATTGAAAAACTCGATCTCTGTTTCGTTGCTCAGCATATTCCTCAAAACTTACATCAGTACACTTTCCGCATTTGCAATGAGGGAGTGGATGATAGATATCCAATTCTTCCCATAATGCAGTAAATTTTGTATAAAGCTCATCCACAGAGGAGGTGCCTTGAACTAGGGCACCCAGTTCGTGTTGGATATGAGCAATCCGAGTATTATCGGGCTTGGAGAACCGAGTATGTAGAGTAGTCCATATTTCCAGAGCCGTTTTCTTCAGATGAATTGTGGGAACGATGGACGGGGCAATTGCACGAATAAGCCAAGCTGCGACCATATCATTGCAACGTACCCAGTCATCATAACTAGGATCGGTTTTCTCTGGTTCTGGTAGGTCTTTAGTGATAAAACCTAACTTCCGCCGTATGGAGAGGCCTCGGCGAACTTGAGTTGCCCAAGTAAAGTAATTAGGGCCAGTGAGGGGGATAGTAACGAGATTGATTTCAGAAGTATCAGTTGGGAGGAGTTGATATGGAGAAGGAAAAGATGAGGAGGTAGAAGCGGTCTTAGCAGTCAGAGCTGCGACCAATTTTTCAAGGAGTTCTTCTGCCATTGCGAAGATTTTTTTTTCCTTGAGACGTTCTTCAACCTTGCTCTGATACCATAATAGAAATTGAAGAGAGAAGTATTTTGTTTTATAGAGCAGAGGAACCTTACATACAAAGGCCTTGGTAAGACTATATATATACTCTATACAAGCCAACGGCTAAATGGCAAAAATAAATGCTAGTTTAGATAACTGTGTCCAACGTTTCATTGTGATTAATATCGCATGGGATTAATGTTCTGTTTTCTGATAATGGGCAGCTCCAGGCTCTTACTATAATTAATGTTCAAGATCAAGCTCCTATTACTAATGGGCAGCTCCAGGCTCTTGTTGACAAACTCAGAAAAGGAGAAATGCTCTCAGCTGTTCCCAATGATATTCCACCTGATGCTTTTGCTGGTAAGACCATCTATTGCTCCACTCCTCACACATGGTCTGCAGCTCTGCCACTCGATCCATTGTCTCCCAATACATGGGTCATAGACTCTAGGGCAAATTTGAGCCCATATGCTCACTTGCCCCAGAGTCTATGACCCATGTATTGGGAGACAATGGATCGAGTGGCAGAGCTGCAGACCATGTGTGAGAAGTAGAGCAATATAATGTTATTAATGTTGATCATAACTATGAGACGTTACAATATAATGTTATTAATGTTGATCATAATTAAAATGTCCATATTATAATAGCTATCATCTCGTAGTTAAAAAATGTGCTGAGTTTGATAATAGATGAAAAAGAGATATTTTTTTTAGAGGATTCTAATAAAAAAAATAGTCTTTTATCAATGCTAATTATAAAAAGAGACTTTGTTTTCATTTTTGTCCTGTATTTTTCTTATACAAAGGTAATAAGATTGTGGAGTTGGAAGGTGTTACCACTATAATTATAAATCTATATACAAATTCTAAAAGCTAAAGTGCACTCACTAACAATACCTAATTGATGAAGTGATAGTGCATTCTGCCTCGTATCCTCATTAATTTGATATGTAGCTGGAAACCAAATATTCTTTTTATATATGTGTATATATGGTAGATATATATAGACACAGACACGGAGACACCTTACGATACACCCTTTAAAATTACAATTGTGCTGCAGATTGAGATCTAGTACTGATGGATTTGAATAGCTATCCCTTGGATTTGGTGCTAGTCCCCTTTAGCCTTCTCCTGACAGCAAGTTACCACAGTTACATCTGGTTCAGCTCCAGCTCCAAGGCCAAGTCCAAACAAGCTGCCAATGCAATCAGCTTAAGCATCACCAACAGAGCGACATGGAACCAGAGCATCCTCCAGGTACGCACAGCTAGCTGCTAATGCATTTTTGATAGAATAAATTTTTATTTTTATTTTTCAATAAATTATTAATGCGTGCATGCAGGGCAAGAGGAAGGACATTCTCGGAGTGCAGAGCCTCCGCAATTCGCTGATGTCGGCCATCCTCTCCGCCTCCACCGCCCTCGCGCTCGCCATCTCCTTGGCCGCCCTCGCCAACAACGCCTTCAACGGCCACCGCCTGCTCCGCCACGCCTTCTTCGGGTCGCAAGCAGGGCCGACGGTGGCGCTCAAGTACGCCTCCGCCATGATCTTCCTCCTCTTCAGCTTCCTTGCTAATTCCCTGGCGGTCACTTTCGTCGTCGATGCCTGCTTCCTAGTCGGTGTCGTCGTCGAGGAGGAGGAGGAGGAGGCGGAGGAGTTGTTGGAGAAACATTCGCGGAGGATGCTGAGGAGGGGATATGTGCTCGCGGTGGTAGGAAACCGCGTGCTTTTCGTGTCTCTGCCGATGGTTTTGTGGTTGTTCGGGCCGGCAGCCATGGCGCTGTCATCGGTGGCGCTGTTCTATGAGCTCGATTTGGGCATTACTACGTATGGGCCTCAAAAGAATTAGAGATGGATGTGTAATAAATAAAAATACAATTATAAGGACGCTTAATATTAAATTTGAGTTAAACTATATATAATCGGGCAAACAAGGAGTTAAAACTAAAAACACAAAACATAATAGGAATAATTATTTTGAATGATTTTATTATCCTAGTCAAAGAGATTTATTTATATAATAAATACAAAATATTAAACATTATCTTTTGCTATAAATTCATATTTATAATTAATATGATAAATTTCATTAAAATTAATTCGAGATTATGCTTTATTGATATTCTTGATATATATCATTATTCTTGCTTTATATTATTATTCTCAGAAAATTCAATGGGAGTACTTACATTTTCTAGATACTGATCTAATGAATATTTGATCTTCTGTAAATATGTAAAAAATTAAAAATTATTGAGTGACCACACATTCTCGGAGAGATTTTAGCTAAATAATTGCAATCGTTATATTAGTTATAGTTTTATTCAACTGGAGTGCTTGAGTGGGAGATTATAGGTTATTTCTCTGAAAGTCGAGAAATAAGATTTTGTCTAAAAAAATATGACATATCCTCTTGTAGAACTGAAGTATTGTTTAGATTGATAGATGGACGCGGGGGGATAACCTCTTTTACTTTTTCGAAATTCGAAACGGAAAAGTATCGAGTACGTAGCGGAAAACAAATATAAACAAAGCACAATGCTAACACAAGTTTCATTTTACTTGATTCGGAGTCTATGACGGCTCCTACTCTAAGTCTTGCGATCCTTGATTGCTTACTGTAGGGAATCCACTATCAATTCTGGATGTTTTCGAATAACAAAGTACAATGAAAATGACAATTATATCGACTTAGAAGTGTAGAAGAAAGAATGTATTAATTGAAGCAGCGTTACGGCGTTGTTGAGCAATCTTTGGCACAACACACAAGAGAGAAAGATGTCGAGAATTATTGTTTGAAGCTCTGGGTCGAAGCTGCTTAAATAGCCTATCCCGAGCACCCCAACTTGGTGATGTGGTGACGGATCATCGAAACTTGATCTTTCAAGTTTATCCACTCTCAGGCACCTAAAAGCCTCCCGGGCACCTGTATGGTGACGTGGATGGACCAATCCATGCGTGCCAGCTCAATCGTGCCTGGCTAAGTTTGCCTAGTCCCGAGCGCCCATGTCACTCCCGGATGCCCAGAGCTCCGAGCATTTGTATTCTTGTGGGCTCTAGGACTCCTTCCAGATGCTCGGAGCTATAAGTGTATGTTGCAATTGATGAGTAAAACAATGAATATAATAAGCAGACTTGTTTTCCATCATAATTAAGTTTTTTAAACCATTGAATTTTCATCTTATATTGCTAGCTCCATCGTCCACAAATTAGATATAGATAACCTAGGTTGGCACGACAAAGAATCAACAACTATTTTAAGTGATGAGGCAATAGTGTTGCTTACATATACAATGCCTAGAAAGTGTTTAACAATATTCCTCTTTCATCTACAAACCTATCATTTGCTCTTTAATAGATATATCACGAGCCTCATCATCTAATATAGTAAATAATTCATCAATAAAATCTTCCAGAATAGAATTAGTGGTTAAATAAATAATGGATATAATAATATCTTGTTGAATATTAGGTGATATAGTTTGAAGTTTGAGAGAACATTAATGTCTAGTGCAATTCTATTAATATCCTCATTATGGTCAGCAAAATAATTTAACAGTTCAAGAAAATTACCATGATTGAGTAACTTTGTGGATTCATCATGACCATGAAATGATAATTCTTGACACAAAAGAAATCCTATGCAATCAATTGATGTTGTCAAACAAATATGATAATCAACGCTTCCTGACTAGACTGATTGATCGAATAAATTTCAATAAGCTATGTTTGATTCATTAAGTTATAAGCCGCTATCATATATTTGTTGTGAACGCTGTTGTGATTTCCAACATATTCATGCAAAATTTCTTTCTTTCCCTACTTTTTAAATCTCTCTGTAACAAAAAAAAGCACCACTACTTTGACCAATATGATCAACTTTGAATAAATAGCAACATAGACAAAATGTCATATCTTTTGCAATGCTGTACTCTTGCCAATTAGGATGATTATTGAACCTTGTAACTTGATGCTGCCCACACATCGTCACTGGACAACTCACTGGTGGGGTGAAGGGTGCAGAAAGAGCAGGTTCTCGTCTGGCCACTGAGAAGATCCAACAGAGAGGTGGCCTAAGAATATGAATACGAGTTAGGAGGATGGCTGGAGGGATTCCGGCGTAGTCACTCCGATACTCAAGTCAAAGGTGGAGGTTGGAAGGAAATTGTGGTATATCCCCAGAAAGGTTGTTCGCTCATCTCTGCTCCGAGCGAGGGATGTACCTTTTTATAGGGTTTTGGGAAGCCACTTGTCCCATACGTTACCTTTTTATAGGGATGTAATCTTCGCGTACGTTACTTGAAGGGATAAGATTTGGAGTGTATTATGGTGTGCTTTATGTAGTGGAGCGTGTCTTTTGGAAATGTTCTACGCTCGCGTCCTCGTAGCCGTTTGCTATTAATGCAGGACTAGGGCTTTTATGTTGATCCCGTCATGAAGGATCGTAACCAAGCGGTGAGCATAGGGGTCAGCTCGGGTTGCTGCTAGGGGACCGGGAGCCCAAGGACCGACCTAAGCTGATATGAGTCGGGTCAACCAGAGCTTGAGGGGCTGCCCCAAGTGGGGGTCCTACTGAGTTCCAGTCACTACCTCGGACGATATGTCTTAGTCGGAGGGTTCTGAGAGGGAGCTTGACCCTGACCTCAAACCTACTCTCCATGATTCTTACTCGGCCTTTCGTCGAGGAGCTCGTCCTCAGCTCATGGCCTAATATGAGCTCGAGTCATGATTTTTCCTGAGTACGACATGATTTTCATACCCGACAACGTGACCTCCTAGACTGGCCGACCTCATCTCGACCCGACATCACTAGCCTCCCCCTTTAGTCTAGTCGAAGGAGGCGTGTCAAGTCCCACTAACTAGACTGCTAGTACCAAGGTAAGGAGTCCACGTGTCAGAAACTTATGTGGGTGCAAGATACCGTCGGGATTGCGCCATGAGAACCCACGCCATTTTAATGAGGGAATGATTTACCCTTGTATACTATGCCTGAGATACACCCCATCCATTTCGAGGCCACAATTCCTTAATGGTGATGGGACAACAGATTAGAGTACAAGGCGATGCTTCATGATTACACGACAGTTGGTAGGATTTTATCCTGGATCTGATGGCTGAGTTTGTGTGCTTCAATATATGGACTTGGATCCAACGGTCTGCTTGTGCGAGGCTGGGGTATATAAGTTTGGCAGAGACGAGGTCTGTTGGTGCAGTTTACACTTAATAGTTAAACTCAGATTTTGATGAATGACAAATATGTTAAAGTTAAATTTAAAGTTATTTAACCTTTTTACCGAGTGTGTAGGTTTGAAAGGCTTAAGATCTGACACTAGCTTGAAGTCCAGGGTGGTGGAGTCCTGGCAAAAAGTCCAGTTGGGTCTAAGGGACTGACTACTGACCGAAGTCCAGGGTGGTGGACTCCTGGCAAAAGTCTATAGTGGTGAAGTCTTGGTAAAAGTATAGTTAGGTTTGCAGGGTTGACAACTGGCCGAAGTCCAAGTTGGTGGAGACCCGACAAAAAGTCCTGATGGATTAAGGAGCTAAGTAGATTTGCACAAGGTAAATAAGGTAAGTCATTGGAGGAGTGAAATCCGGTGAGGACGTACAAGTCCCAGTTGGGGCTTTAGGTACAGTCCAACTTAGAACCATTTTGGATCTCTATGTTGAGGCCTTTGACTAGATCCTAGTCGTAAAAAGATAGGGTCTATTTAATACTCATATTTATTTAGTCCATACTATAGTTATGCTAACCTTGTCTTGTAGGGTATTTGTTGTTTTGGACTAATGTGATTTTGTAGGGTTAAACTACAAAAATTGCCTCGGATGAACAGTGCCCGAGATGCCTCAATTTGGACTAGAGGTGCCTCAGGAGGTTAAGGGCGCCTCTGCGCAGTCTCCGTTAAAGTTAAGAGTCCAGTGAACTGAGGCGCCTCAAGTTGGATCCAAGGGGTCTTAGTTGGGAACTGAGGCGCCTCAAAGGGGATCCAAGGCGCCTTCCAAAGGATAAGCAGTAAAAGCAGCGACTTCGAATCGAGGATAGGATTCACTCGATCTGAGGCGCCTCAGTTGCCCTTTATAAGGGAAGTGTTGCTAAAGCTTCAGGAGATAACCTTTCATTGTGGCATTCAATCTTTCACGTGTTAGGACTGAAAGAAATTTAGATATCTCTACAATGGTATAATATTGTTCACTTAGGACCTAAGCCCTCATGGTTTTGCTCTTAGGCTCTCCCAAAAGGCCTCATGCCAATGGAAATATCTTTTTTCCTTATAAGCCTATGATCTTTTCCATGTGTTTTCGATGTGGGACTATGTTTGTAACCTTGCAACCCCAACAATCCCCCCATTAAACAAAGGACCACAAGCCCCCCTCAAGCGGAAACCCTTTCCGTTTGATGTCCGATCCTCAACCCACCAAGACTTTCTGCCCCTCGGTCCACCCGACTTACTAAGACTTCACCACCTAGCCGCAACTAGGACTTCTTTGCATGATGTCTGATCCTCTTGATCAAGACACGGGAGCCCACACATCCTTTATTTAAGGCTTAACTCACATGGTTAGATTTGGATCATGGTTCGAGCTCGTGCTTCTTACGACAATTAGTCCGGTGAAGAGCGACCTGACTTTGATACCAATTGTTAGTGTAACACCCAATAATTTTCGTGAATTATTAGGAAATTTTTTGAATTTTATAGCATTTTTCGGATTAAAATAAAAAGGAAAAAAAATAAGGGGTCGGGCGGGGTTTGATCCCGCGACCACAAGGCAAAGCAAGGCCTTAAGTGAGTTGGGGTAACCAGCAAGGCAAGGGTATCAAGCACAAAAAAGGATGAAGCGAATTAATGTTATAGTTGAGTAAGCCCTTTTCATGAAGAGGTATTTAAACTTCCACTTAAGTTGTGTTAAGACCCCTTTTTAGGGTTTCGGGAGGCCGCACGAGCAGAGGTGAGGAGGCTGCTAAAACAGGGAAAAAGGGGGAGTTTTCTTCCTCCTTCTTCTTCCTCTTGAAGTAGAGAACCTAGGGCTCCTTCCCTAGGGCCAAGGAGTGAAGTTTTCTCGCAAGGGAAGAGAAGAGGAGCCCTACGCTAGGATTTTCGAGATACTTAGTGAGTTTTCTTCAAGGAAAGTGTAAGTAAATCACTCACCTGCAATAGAAGTAGTTTCGTATGTAATTTCTCGTTGTAGAACCGTGATTTTGTGATCTAAGTGCATGCTTTAAGAATATTGTTTTATTGTGTGATTTAAGTTCCTAAAGAATATATGTTCTTATCATAGAACTTGAATTTGAGTAGGTTTGTATGTGTGATCTAAGTATGATAAGACCAAGTTCTTGAAAAGTCCCAAAAATGAGTTTTGGGTTAAGGGCACACAAGGTGCTCGATGAAAGTTCCAAGTAAGAAAAGTAAAGTTTTGTAGTGCAAAAAGTTATGCAAAAGGAAAGATAGCTTGATAATTATAAGCTTTATGAGTAAGAAAGTATTTTACTTTTGTAAAGTGACATGTACCGGGCAAAAGAGAGACCCACAGAAAGTTAGAAAGAAGCTCTAATAGGGTGCGGTGGCTAGCTACCCCGAAACCTATTAGGGATGCGCGCATTGGTACATTGATACCATGGTACAGTGTCAAGGCCTGAGAAAGTTGATTATTATTTTGAAGTATATGAGTATATGTAAGTGTTTCAATTTTCCTTGAGTGCATGTTTTTGGTTATGTATGTTGACATGGTTATGTTATAAGCATGTTAAAGAGAAAGAGCAAAGAAGTTAGTGTTTTAAAGTATGGAAATGTATCATTAGTAAGTTTCAAAAGAAATCATGAGCATGTTAAGTTTACAAGTGCTTTGATGCTAGTAAATGTTTTCAAGCATAATTGAGCATGATAAGTGTATGAAAGTTCCTATGTGCAAATATTTCCAAGTGCATGTATTTTGAAGCAAGCATTCTTTGAAAAGAGCATGTTTATCATTTATCGTATGGATTTGTGAGTTAGGATTTACTTACTAAGCAATTCGCTTATTAGTTGTATTTCCTTCTATTGCAGATAAAGGTAAAGAAAAAGCATAAGCTATGGAGGCGAACGGGACTTGCATTGATGTTCAGTGGCGGCGGAGCCGTGGAAGAGATCTTTGGGATAAGTCTTAGAGGCATTTTGATTATAGAAACTCATGGTTGATGTTTTGGATTGGTAGGATGTGATCACCTTATTTAAATTTTACATGGAGTCAAAGTTGGGTACAAAGTTAGTAGAGATTGCATGTGTTTTGATAAGTTTGTTAAATTTCGTAGAAATCCTAATTTCAAGTTATTGGATTCGTTCTGAGTTGTTAAGATGCTTATAAAACTAGTATGAAGTTTAGATTTGGAGTTGTTTCATTGTATGTCTTGAAAGTATATGATTTGTGGATCTTTGGAAATGGTTTTTAGATCTGAAATGCAGGTTTTTCAGGCGTGCCAGTCGACTGGTTCAGAACCAGTCGACTACGATATCGAACATAACCTTCTGTTCGATGCACCAGTCGACTGACTATATAGCAGTCGACTGGTACCATTAAAAGGAAAGTGTTGTAGGGCAGATGGTTAGTGCTTTAGTTTTACAACTAAGAGGTCTAGGGGTCAAATCCTTGCAAAGCAAATAAAATGAAATTTTTTTTTTAAAGAAAAAAAATTCAGAGCAAGTTAAGGGAAGTCAAGTAGTTGTAACCTAAGGCTAAGAATAAGATAAAGTTACGATTAAGTAAAAGTGCCGTTCGGCTTTAAGGGAGAGAAGTTAAGGTGGGTCGTCACAGAGTGGTATCAGAGCAAAAGGTTTCCACCCTTCCGCCACACTGACATCAAGCATCAATCCTGCCGCCTGCCAAGTAAGAAGTTCATATGTTGTAGTTTTATATGCTTTTCATTATTGACTGCTAGTATCAGTAAGTGCATGATGATAAAGAAGTATGTTAGTATTATTATATGCTATTATGTGCATTATCAGTATATGCTATATGAGTAAGATGACATGATATGACATATCATGATATGAGTATGATGATAGTGAAGTAATGTAATGCCCTTAGTGAAGTAATGTCATTATTCTCTTTATGAGATAATAGTAAGAGAATGACAAGTTGACGTCCTAGAAAGGCTCAAAACGAGGAGCGAGCTTCTAGAGGGTAAAAGGCAGAGTCAGTACCACCACCAAATCTCTTAGAGGTGGTGGCGCAGTTACAGAAATAGTTAACAGAACAACAACAAGTTATTACCATCTTAATGGCTAACCAGCAGGCTGCTCCCATTACTCCGCCGGTGGAGAATATAGTAGCACCAGTTGTGACCGAAGATCCATCGGTTACATCTGTAGTCCCGGCAAGGGGGGTACGACAAGAAGTATACCTCATCTAGTGGCAGATATTGAAGCCAGGGAACTTCTCATGCACAACCGAACCATGGGATGCTCAAGCATGGTTCAAGTCTTTAGAAAGCATAGTAGAGCTACTGGACTGGCCTGAAGTAGAGAAGATAAAGTGTGCATTTTTCTACCTTACGGGTGATGCTAGAATATAGTGGGAGAGAGTCAAGGCCAAGAGAAATGTCAGCCAGATGACATGGGCCGACTTCGAGACTGAGTTCTTCGAAGAATACTTTCACATGCGAGTAACCAATAAGCATTACGATGAATTCATGTGGTTCAGACAAGGAGACTTATCCATGGATGAAGTAGTGAAGAAGTTTAATCGGTTAGCTCATCTGTGCCTAGAGCTAGTTGGCACTGAAAGAGAAAGAGTCAGGCTAATACTAAAGATGTTAAGACCTGAGATAGCTTTAAATGTGGCCAGCGGTGTTAGTAGACCGCAAACCTCAGAAGAACTGATAAGTAGTGCCATGATCGCTGAGCACTACTTAAATAGTATAATGGCCACCCGTATGATATAGAAGCAAGTACCAGTCCAAAGATCCCAGGTAACTCGCAGAATTGGAAAGGGAACCCAAATAAAGGAAGCAGTGGGGCCAAAGGACTTCTAGGGGCTAAGAGCTGTACCAATTCGGATTTCCAACCAAGAACTCTATGATGATTTAGTAGTCCTTGACATGAAGGATTATGATACCATCTTAGGGATGTATTTCTTGAGTAAGTACAGTGCCGCTATAGATTGCCGCAAGAGAAAAGTCAAGTTCACATCAGAAGCAGAACCTCCATTCGAGTTTATTGGAGACCCAAAGAGAAAGACAAAAAGGTTCTTATCTACCTTACAAGCTCAGAGAATGTTAGAGAAGGGGTGTTCTAGTTTTTTTTTTAGCTCATATAGTGGATGCAAGTCAAGGAGAAGGATTGAGAGAGAAGAAGTGAGGGTAGTCTGTGACTATCCTGAGGTGTTCCTGAAGAGTTACCAGGACTCCCTCCCAATCGGGAAATTGAGTTTGAAATTGAGTTGGCCCCAGGAACCAACCCAATTTCGAAGGCACCTTATCGCATGACGCCAGCAGAACTGAAAGAATTGCAAGAACAATTGCAAGAGCTGCTCGATAAGGGTTTCATCCGCCCTAGTCATTCACCTTGGGGAGCTCCTGTATTGTTCGTCAAGAAGAAAGATGGATCTATGCGAATGTGCATAGATTATCGAGCTTTGAATAAGGTAACCATCAAGAACAGATATCCTTTGCCAAGGATAGATGATTTATTTGATCAGCTGAAGGGAGCCACAGTGTTCTCCAAGATAGATCTGCGATCAGGTTACCATCAACTCAAAGTGAAGGAGAGTGATGTGCCAAGGACTGCTTTCAGTACAAGATATGAGCACTACGAGTTTGTGTTCATGCCCTTTGGAGTGACAAACGCCCCTGCGACGTTTATGGATCTAATGAATAGAGTGTTCAAGGATTTTCTGGACAAGTTCGTCATTGTCTTTATTGATGATATCCTAGTGTATTCAAAGACTCAGGAAGAACATGAAGAACACCTGAAGATAGTGTTGCAGACCTTACACCAGAAGGAGTTGTACGCCAAATTCTCAAAGTGTGAGTTTTGACTTGACCAGGTGGCCTTCCTAGGCCACATCATTTCCAAGGAAGGTATTATGGTAGACCCAGCCAAGATTGAAGCAGTTAGTAACTGGAGTCGACCAAAGAATGCCAGTGAGATCAGAAGTTTTCTGGGTTTGGCAGGGTACTACAGAAGGTTTGTAGATGACTTTTCAAAGATAGCTTCTCCACTTACAACCCTGACCAGAAAGAATAAGAAGTATGAGTGGACTGAAGACTGTGAGCAGAGTTTTCTTGAGTTGAAGAAGAGACTGACAAGCGCTCCTATTCTTACAGTACCCGAAGGTGATAAGAGCTTTGATATATACAGTGATGCATCAAAGCTAGGACTTGGAGCCGTACTTATGCAAGAAGGCAAAGCATAGCTTATGCTTCTAGGCAACTCAAGGATTATGAAAAGAATTACCTCACTCATGATCTGGAGTTGGCAGCTGTAGTCTTCACTCTAAAAATATGGAGACATTATCTGTATGGAGTGCAGTGCAAGGTTTATACAGATCACCAGAGTCTGAAATATTTCTTCACTCAGAAAGACCTCAATATGAGACAGCGAAGGTGGCTCGAGTTAGTGAAGGACTATAACTGTGAGATTCTTTACCACCCTGGTAAGGCAAATAGAGTAGCAGATGCACTGAGTAGAAAGACTTGTGCCACTTTGATGTCCTTATCATCATTGGCACCACCATTACAGAAGGAGATAGTAGATTATGGAGTGGAGATTATTGATGGACAGCTAGCTCTATTGACACTAGAGTCAACTTTGCTTGAATAGATACAGAAAGAGCAAGCTGAGGATTCTGATATCCAAAGGATCAAGCAGGAGATGCAAGAAGGAGAGAGCAAAGAGTTTAGACTATCTGACAGTGGGATACTCTACTATGGTGACCGTTTATGTGTCCCCAATCAGGAAGAGCTGAGAAAGAAGATTCTTGAAGAAGCCCATAGAACTCCCTACTCAATGCACCCTGGTTCCACTAAGATGTACCAGGACTTGAAAAGAAGATTTTGGTGGTCTGGAATGAAAAGAGACATAGCCAAGTATGTCAGCACCTGCCTGACATGTCAGAGAGTTAAAGCAGAACACCAGAGACCAGGAGGTATCCTACAACCCATTCAGATTCCAAAGTGGAAATGGAAAGACATAGCCATGGATTTCATAGTTAGTCTACCAAAGACAACTAATGACTATGACGCAATTTGGGTAATAGTAGATAGATTGACCAAGTCGGCCCACTTCTTGGCAATCAAAGTGTCTTATTCGATTGAAAGATTAGCCCAGCTACATGTACAGGAAGTGCTCCGACTACACGGAGTCCCGAAGACCATTATCTCTGATGGAGATGGTCATTTCACTTCACACTTTTGGAAGTGCGTACAGACAGTGCTAGGCACCAAACTGAAGTTTAGCACAGCTTTCCATCGCCAGACTGATGGACAGACAGAGAGAGTGAATCAAATTCTAGAAGATATGCTCAGAGCTTGTGCATTAGATTTCAAAGGCAGTTGGTGCAAGTATTTGTGTTTAGCTGAGTTTGCCTACAACAACAGTTATCAGGCTACTATTGGTATGGCGCCCTATGAAGCTCTTTATAGTAGGAGGTGTAGATCTCCCCTCTGTTGGTATGAAGGTAGTGAGAAGAAAGAAATAGGGTCTCAGACTGACCTTACAGATGATACCACAGAAGCTATAAAGAGCATCCGCCAGAGAATAGAAGCTGCTCAAAGTAGGCAGAAGAGTTATGCCGATGTACGCCGTAGACCGTTAGAGTTTGAAGTTGGGGATACAGTTTTCCTCAAACTAGCTCCTATGAAGGGTGTAATGAGATTCGACAAGAAAGGCAAGCTAAGTCTTCGATACATAAGACCCTACCTAGTGACGAAAAGAGTTGACAAAGTAGCTTATGAGTTGGAGCTACCTCCAGAGATGTCAGCAATACACAATGTGTTCCATGTCTCAATGCTAAAGAAGCATATCCCAGATGCCAACCAAGTGATTGAGCCACAGATGGTACAAGTTCAAGAAGATCTCAGTTATGAAAGTCGACCTATTCAGATAATAGATTGAGCAGATAAGAAGTTGAGGAACAAAATGGTACCACTAGTAAAAGTCTTATGGCTGAATCAGAAGTATGAAGAGGCAACTTGGGAATCAGAAGATAGCATGAGGCAAAGGTATCCAGAGCTGTTCTAAGTTCGAGGACGAACTTTTTATAAGGTAGGGAGGATTGTAACACCCAATAATTTTCGTGAATTATTAGGATTTTTTCTGAATTTTATAGCATTTTTTCATATTAAAATAAAAAGGAAAAAAATAAGGGGTCGGGCGGGGTTGGATCCCGCGACCACAAGGCAAAGCAAGGCCTTAAGTGAGTTGGGGTAACCAACAGGGCAAGGGTATCAAGCACAGAAAAGGATGAAGCGAATTAATGTTATAGTTGAGTAAGCCCTTTTCATGAAGAGGTATTTAAACTTCCACTTAAGTTGTGTTAAGACCCCTTTTTAGGGTTTTGGGAAGCCGCGCGAGCAGAGGTGAGGAGGCTGCGAAAACAAGGAAAAAGGGGGAGTTTTCTTCCTCCTTCTTCTTCCTCTTGAAATAGAGAACCTAGGGCTCCTTCCCTAGGGCCAAGGAGTGAAGTTTTCTCGCAAGGGAAGAGAAGAGGAGCCCTACGCTAGATTTTCGAGATACTTAGTGAGTTTTCTTCAAGGAAAGTGTAAGTAAATCACTCACTTGCAATAGAAGTAATTTCGTATGTAATTTCTCGTTATAGAACCGTGATTTTGTGATCTAAGTGCATGCTTTAAGAATATTGTTTTATTGTGTGATTTAAGTGTCACGCCCCGAGACCTCCGAGACCTAGGAGCCGCTGATCCAATAGAAAATCGGACAGCACCTCCCCAGTCCGGCGGATAATTTACACATACATAACACAAGTATAACAATACCACGCAGTTTATATGGGCCTCAGACCTCAAATCCTAACAGAATAATAATATATATGGCAATATGCAAATGAAACCAAAACCCGAACTTACCTGAGCTGCCAGGGGGCAGGAACGCAGCAAAACCACACACATAGTCCAACATAGGACTCAAAAGTACAATGTCATAAATCAAATCCCATGCCACAAGTCCACGATAAATCCAGTGCAAGGAAATAAAACATAATATGGTCCTAAACCAGAAAATAGTAGATAAAACCCAAATCGAACGTAGACACAAGTACGGGACTGGCGACTCGGACCCTCCTGGCAGATATCAACCTGAAATCAAAAAGTAATGGCAACGGTGTGAGTCCATAAGCTCAGCGGATACCCAGTAGATATGCATAGTACGTTACAATAACAATAAGGGTCTACGCTAATACAGTCTCATATAAATAATCGGAAAGGGTATACTGAAGATACTAAATACAGGTACATACCCGAATCCATCTCTCCTGAAAAGGGGTGAAATAAATCCCTATGGAACAAGCATAACATATAATCCAAGATAACAGGTATCCAATATATGTATGTCAATCAAGTGCAGAAATTAAATGCAGCAAACAATGCACGATGCAAAATATGCACATGGTGCAATGACATGTGTCACCCCTGACACCAGTCAGATCATCGTACACCTGTCATAGGTGACGTCTGAGAGGGTAGAGCTATGACAACTGTACGCACCCTGCCATCACTGCTCCTGAGTGACCGGGTGGACAGGATGCTGGTGGAGACTCCGCTCCTACCCCAAGCAATGGGGGAGTCAAGCTCTCATCTCCTCGTGGCTCGGTACGAGAAGGGATCCCTGACTGCTACCACGCTCGGACCCACCCTCCAAATAGTGGCCGAACGGAGCAATACAGGGCAAATGCACACACTCTATGGTAACCACTACCCGTGAGTGGATGTGTGTGCATATCCTCATGTAACTGATGACGGGCTCAGACTACATAGGAGCCGATGATCGTCAGCATGCAATAATGCAAGGATGGTGCATGACCCAAGCACATATAACACCCACCAAGTCCTCAACTAACACCTCAGGGTGCTAGGTATAAGTCTGAATCTTATATCATGGGATACAAGTAACCTACTAGGTATAATGACAAGGTACCTAGTGATCCATAAATGTCAAATGAAAGAAAAAGGACATATCACTACCTCTATGCACATATATGTACACAAGACATCAAATGAGACTGTATGAATCTAAACGGGAGATAACCTCAAGGATAAACAACATGTATCAAATACAGGTATACTAAGGCAGATATAGCATACAATCTTACTGTTATATATAACAAACTACGCATAGCAATATGACAATATCTAAAAGATAGGTCAAAGGGTACCCGCCTCCAAAAGAGAAGAATCCAAATGCGAAGAGAACCACCAGTCAATATCAGCAATGAAATCCCAATCAAGTCCCTGTATCAAGGACAGATTTAATTAGCTATTACAAAAATAGTAACTAGCTAATAAATCCCTAATCCATTCTAGGGTTAACCTAATCCGCCCCTTTCCATTTAATTAATCATAATAAAATGGTTAAGCCTTAATTATCCCAAATTATCACGATTAGATTCCAATCAGGTTTGGAATCCGAATTTACCAAGTTAACTCATTAGGTTTAAATTCCCAAATAAACCTAACTCGTTCACTCTTCAAACTATCCAAAGGTTTTGTCTCCAAATGGAGCTCACGGCAACCACCAATCAAGGTGCTACCAATCCAACTTCCCACCCCTAGTGAACCACCAAAGATTCTAATTCAATCACAGATTATATGGAAAACCAATTTAACACAAGTATCCATTCGTATTACAGCACATACACCTCCATGTAATAATCTACACCTAACTCAGAAATCAATTAAATGGTGAAATACTTACTTCTGAAATCTGATCACCACCAAGTTCCTGCTCAAATATCAAGTCTCAAAACAACACCTCTGATTAATCCAACTAGCACAGCCAACCTATGATCAATTAAATTGTGCAACCTCAATCAAATTTCGGCACCATTCCATTCAAAGACCAATCAGAAACCATCAAAGCTTACTTGAGATGGCCACTCCACTTGGTCGGCGATGAGGTCCAAGGAATTTCTTGATCGGCAGAAACCAACAGATCGCAAGGCAGAGACTTGCGACGGCGGTCGAGGATCGCTGGTGAAGAGGTGCTGACGACTAGCTCGGGTTCGCGGAGAAGAGCTGAGGAGGAAGGGCTCCTCGTGCGGCTAGGTCATGCGAAGGAAAGAGAAAGGGAATCGGAGCAGAGGCGTCGGGTCAGCCTCGACTGCGGGCTTCGAGAGAGGAGGAACCTGGTCTGTGGCCGCGCCCGAGCGGAGAGAAGAAGAAGCAGAAGGGGCAGGCGGCTGCCTGCGGCTAGGGCTCACGAGGGGAGGACGAAGGGAAGGAGTCGGCACCGCGGGTCTTGGCTTGGGCTACGTGGCGCTAGGGCACGAGGTAAGGCTCGGGAAGAGGTAATAAAAAGGGTATTATATATAGAATTAATATTTTTCCTTCTATAACTATATATATATATATATATATATATATATATATATATATATATATATATATATATATATATTCCGAAAATTTACTTTTTCCTAAAATAATTCAAAACCAACCCATCTTGCATCCAATTCTCCCTACTAATATTTCCAAAAATTCAGGAAAATTATTCCAAAATTTTCCCTCTAATTGTATATATTCCTATATATATATATATACTAATATATATATATATATATATATATATATATTTAAAAAAAAAAATTTCGCCCGTATTTTACATTAAGTTCCTAAAGAATATATGTTCTTATCATAGAACTTGAATTTGAGTAGGTTTGTATGTGTGATCTAAGTATGATAAGACCAAGTTCTTGAAAAGTCCCAAAAATGAGTTTTGGGTTAAGGGCACACAAGGTGCTCGATGAAAGTTCCAAGTAAGAAAGGTAAAGTTTTGTAGTGCAAAAAGTTATGCAAAAGGAAAGATAGCTTGATAATTATAAGCTTTATGAGTAAGAAAGTATTTTACTTTTGTAAAGTGACATGTACCGGGCAAAAGAGAGGCCCACAGAAAGTTAGAAAGAAGCTCTAATAGGGTGCGGTGGCTAGCTACCCCGAAACCTATTAGGGATGCGCGCATTGGTACATTGATACCATGGTACAGTGTCAAGGCCTGAGAAAGTTGATTATTATTTTGAAGTATATGAGTATATGTAAGTGTTTCAATTTTCCTTGAGTGCATGTTTTTGGTTATGTATGTTGACATGGTTATGCTATAAGCATGTTAAAGAGAAAGAGCAAAGAAGTTAGTGTTTTAAAGTATGGAAATGTATCATTAGTAAGTTTCAAAAGAAATCATGAGCATGCTAAGTTTGCAAGTGTTTTGATGCTAGTAAATGTTTTCAAGCATGATTGAGCATGATAAGTGTATGAAAGTTCCTATGTGCAAATATTTCCAAGTGCATGTATTTTGAAGCAAGCATTCTTTGAAAAGAGCATGTTTATCATTTATCGTATGGATTTATGAGTTAGGATTTACTTACTAAGCAATTCACTTATTAGTTGCATTTCCTTCTATTGCAGATAAAGGTAAAGAAAAAACATAAGCTATGGAGGCGAACGGGACTTGCATTGATGTTCAGTGGCGGCGGAGCCGTGGAAGAGATCTTTGGGATAAGTCTTAGAGACATTTTGATTATAGAAACTCATGGTTGATGTTTTGGATTGGTAGGATGTGATCACCTTATTTAAATTTTACATGGAGTCAAAGTTGGGTACAAAGTTAGTAGAGATTGCATGTGTTTTGATAAGTTTGTTAAATTTCGTAGAAATCCTAATTTCAAGTTATTGGATTCATTCTGAGTTGTTAAGATGCTTATAAAACTAGTATGGAGTTTAGATTTGGAGTTGTTTCATTGTATGTCATGAAAGTATATGATTTGTGGATCTTTGGAAATGGTTTTTAGATTTGAAATGCAGGTTTTTCAGGCGTGCCAGTCGATTGGTTCAGAACCAGTCGACTGCGATATCGAACAGAACTTTCTGTTCGATGCACCAGTCGACTGGCTATATAACAGTCGACTGGTACCATTAAAAGGAAAGTGTTGTAGGGCAGATGGTTAGTGTTTTAGTTTTACAACTAAGAGGTCTAGGGGTCAAATCCTTGCAAAGCAAATAAAATAAAAAAATTTTTTTAAAGAAAAAAAATTCAGAGTAAGTTAAGGGAAGTCAAGTAGTTGTAACCTAAGGCTAAGAATAAGGTTAAGTAAAAGTGACGTCCGGCTTTAAGGGAGAGAAGTTAAGGTGGGTCGTCACAGTTAGGACCGTAAGGAATTTAGATATCTCCATAATGGTATAATATTGTCCACTTTGGACCTAAGCCCTCATGGTTTTGCTCTTGGACTCTCCCAAAAGGCCGCATGCCAATGGAGATATTTTTTCGTAATAAGCCTATGATCATTCCCATGTGTTTTCGATATGTGACTATGTTTGTAACCTTGCAACCCCAATAACCTAATCTTATAAAGCACTCACACTCAGACATGGAAAATTATAGTAATCATTAATCAAAATAATAAACAATAAATGAGGGATATAGACATAACAAACAAAGGACACCAAAGACGTTGGTTGTCACTCTAAACACGTCTACTTAATACCTACAAAAAAAAAATTACACAGGCAAATATATATAAATCAAAAATCACATCTTCAATTGTAAAATCCGACGGTGGGCGACGTGTCCCAAGCCCAGCCAGCATTGATATGCTTGGCCTGGACCGACCCAACCTGGACAGGCCTGAACCAGCCCAACCCGCCCGGACCAGCCCGACCAGGACAGGCTAGGTGTTGGGACCGGGTGCATGTTGACATGGATGCGGGTTCGTAATTTTAAAATTAATTATGTGCAGCGGAAGGTTTAACATAAATAATTTCTCAAATTATTTAACCACACATCTAAGCATGCAATTTTATCTTGTGTAGACATGATCATATATTTAAAATTTTGCAGAAACGTAAACTAATTTACGTATTACCTCGCGTAACTCGAAGGAAGGGACGAGATCCAACCGTAAGCGTCCCTTGGAAGCTCCGCCTCTATTCGCGTCCACGCCGAGTATCTTCGGGATGACTTCGCAAAGCCACGAGTTTCGTGTTCTCGAGAACTACTAGATTCTCCGAGAACGCGACGAGAAAAACCAAGAGAGAAGTCAGAAGACTAACCACAAAAAGATGGTCGGCTGGTGCTCCTTCTTGGGGCTGGTTGGCGCACGGCAAGAAGGGGAGAAGAGAAGGAGAGAAAGAGAGGGAGAGAGCCTATGCCTTCATTACTTCGATTATTTTCCAAGTCTTGCCTTGGGTCCTTTATATAGTGGCCTCTCAACCATCAAGCCTCTCAAATATGGAATAACTTATTCCATCATGCCAAGTTTGATTTTATATCATGGTTAAAATTATATTTTAATTCATGATAAAAATCAATCAAGTCTCTTCTCTCCTATGGAATAAATTTCCTTATCATGGTAAATCAATCCATGATTGATTTTATAAAATAAACCAATCCATGGTTCATTTTAATTTCCATGAAAAATAAACCAAACCTTGGTTTATTATATAAAAATTTATATCATCCATAATTTTATAAAACAAACCACACTTGGTTTATTTTATAAATTGAACCAAAAACTTGGTTCTCTCCGTTTGTTGTGGCCGGCCAAGCAAAGAGGATGGAGGCCCTCTTTGGCCGGCCCATCCAAGCCAAGCCCCAATGAATTAAACTTATTTAATTCATCTATTAAGTCTTCAAAAGACTTAGCCATTTTACGCTTCCGATGTGTCTCTGAAAAATTCAGATTCGACTAATCGTTTGGCTTAACCAAACTTAATCTCTCTTGATTGGAAAATCCAATTTTCAACTCGTTTTAAATCCCTCGGATTACTCGTAGTGCGTGTGACTAAATAGGCTTTCAATTTATGTTGGCGGTCTATAATTAATCAATTATAGAACGATCATGAGTGGCACCTAGTAGTACATCATGATCCCCAATTAATCGAAAGATCAACGGTTGACCTTAGAAACAATTCTGAAACCCTTCAGCAGCTATAATGAATCGTGCCCCATTACCTTCACCATCTTATACCCACTTGGTTCAGGACATGGTCTATGTGTGTCAGTCCCCACTAGGCTGACTACGTCACACCTAGCTCAAGTAACGTTTTCTCGTCCTACAGATTCTAATTACTCTCATGTATTTAAGAGATTCATACTCTGAACATGTCATGCTCTGGCCAGAGGCTTCGAGTAACAATCCGACGATAGGCCTCGGGTATACATCTCCTCGCAAGGAGTGGTGAATCCTTTGTAGGTTGTTCAAACATCTTTGGGCACTTCGGCTTATACCCAATCATCCTGGGTCCACACCTCCTTGGAGATGCTTGCTTAAGATGTTAAAGTATAAGTCTCCATGACCAAGATGACTTGAACACTGCAAGTCAAAGGAACATCGCACTTAAGCTGCAGTAAGAACTTCACTGACATATCTATATGTAGACTACCATATGAAGTTTTACAGCCAGTCACTCCAATGAACTAGTTCCCTTAACTAGCATTCATGTTTATCTCCGGACATCTCAATGTCACCAGCCAGTGAGAATCAGCTGATTAGAGAATAACCCATGCTAGTCTCAACAGAATTGATAGTGTCCGTATTTATCAATTCATCGACTAGGGAAAATTTCAATACTTCACAATTGCACATGTAGAGATAATCACCAGTTGTGAATTCATCACAAATTCTCTCATGCTGTGAATTGTATTGCGGACATTTAGTAAATGATTTTAAGATCTCAATCAAATACACAAACATGTATACTCAAATAGTGAATATTCATTTATTAAAATAAATGATTACAATTATAAGGCGATTGCCTTAGGACACTTTTCTCATATCACTAACACTAGGGTGGGCCAGGCCCGAACCAGCCAGGCACCGACTAGACATGGCCGCCCCGGACAGGCCCGGTGTGGCGCGGCCAACCCTGGTGCACCAGGTCGTGCCCACTTGGAAACGCGAGAGCATGACCACGCAAGCCGGGAACGCGCAAGCACGACCACGCCTGGTTGGGAACATATGAGGGCGGTCGCGCACGGCCAGAAGCGAGCGAGCGGCCGTGCATGGCCGGGCGCAGCTAGTATCGCGCGAGCAGTGCACGTGGCTGGTACCGCGCAAGGGGAGCGCCGCTGCACAAGTGTGGCAGCGCGCGACCGATAGCGCGCTAGTGCGGCTGCGCGCGAGGTGAGGGTCGCCGCGCATGGCGAGCGTCGCTGCAAGACTGCGAAAGCATGAGGCGAGTGCCGACGCGTGAGTGGAGCCACGTGCGGCCAGTAACACGCGAGGCAAGAGAATAGAGAAAGAGAAAGACGCGACTTACCGCTGGAGAACGTCGTTGCAGGAGAAGGACACGCGCCACACTGCCCAAAAGCTAGGGCAAAAGTAGATATGGAGGTATATATAATTAGGGTTTTGTGACAAAAACATATTTGTCGTAAAATTCGTCGCAAAATGAATTTTTTTTAGAAAATCTTAAATATCTTCAAAAAATCATATAATGATATATGGAACTCGAAATTTGACGAAACAAATTTGTACTTGTTTGTATCGATATTTTCATGATATAAATGATCTCAAACATAAATTCTGCATGATATATTTTTCTTTGTAATTTTTATAATATTATTTACTTGGAAAATATAATTTGGTGGCTTTAAAATTTTTTAATATAAATAGATTGGGTGAAATTGATGTTTGACGTCATTTATTTCATGAGGAAATCGTTACGAGCAAATAGAAATTTATTTCATAAAATTCGAAGCTTCATACGTTTATTTATGATTTTTTGAAGGTATTTAGGGTTTTTTTAAAAAATAAAATTTTGCAATGAATTTTAGAATTCGTCCCAAATTTTGCGACGAATTTCTAAATTCGTCGCAGATTAGGGATGAATTTTGAAATTCATCGCAAAATTAAATTTTTAAAAAATCAAAATAAATACCATTTAATTGTCGTAGATGGACCTAGAGAACTCGGCATTTAATAAAACAACTTTTTATATGTTCGTATTGATCTCATAATGAGCTAAACGACCTCAAAAATATGAATTTCTTCTAATATATTTTTCTTCATTGTTAATTATTTTGATCATCGACTGACTTAATTAAAATTTTCTATGTCTAAAATTGTTATAAGTAATTTGATGTTAATCCTTTATTGATCCCTAGAATTTTTGTTGAAATTCGTGTTTAAGGTAATATGTCACGAGGACATCGATACGAACTTATAGAAACTTGTGTCATGTAATTCCGAGTTCTGTAGCACAATGTGGGGCATTTCCAATGTATTTTGATTTTTTTGAAAAAAACTATAATTTGCTATGAATTTTCAAATTCATCCCAAATTTGTGATGAATTTCCAAATTTGTCGTAAATTTTTGGACGAATTTGAAAATTCATCGCAAATATTTTTTTTAATAAACCAAAAGGACCATTAAAAAAATTCATAGATGGACCTACAGAAACCGAAATTTGACAAAATAAAATTCTACATGTTCGTATCAATATTCTCATAATATAAATGACCTTAAAGATAAATTTTTCAAGATATATTTTTATTTGTAATTTTTTAAATATTATTTACTTGGAAAAATATAATTTGATGGCATTAAAATTTTTTAATATAAATATATTGGGTGAAATTTATGTTTGACATCATTTATTTTATAAGGAAATTTCTTCGAGCAAATAGAAATTTATTTCATAAAATTTGGAGCTTCGTACATTTATTTATGATTTTTTGAAGGTATTTAGAGTTTTTCTTGAAAAAATTAAAAGTTCCCGATGAATTTTGGAATTCATCCCATATTCTGGGACTAGTTCCAAAATTCATCTCGGATCAGAGATGAATTTTGAAATTCATCCCAAAATTAATTATTTTAACAAACCCTAAATATATTCAAAAAATCATAAATAAACGTATGAAACTTAGAATTTGACAAAACAAGTTTCTACGTGCTTGTATAGATATCCTTATGATATAAATGACCTCAAAGATAAATTTTGCAAAATCTATTTTTATTTGTAATTTTTTATATATTATTTACTTGTAAAAGATAATTTTGGTGGCTTTAAAAATATTTAATATAAATATATTGGGTGAAATTTATGTTTGACGTCATTTATTTCATGAGAAAATCGGTATGAGCAAATAGAAACTTATTTCATGAAATTTGGAGCTTCGTACGTTAATTATGATTTTTTGAAGGTATTTTGGATATTTTAAAAAAAATTAAAAGTTTATGAAAATTATAGAATTCGCCCCAAATTCTGCGATGAATTTCCAAATTCGTCACAGATTATGGGTTTTTGAAATTCATCACAAATTAAATTTTTAAAAAATCAAAATTATTATCATTTAATTGTCGTAGATGGACCTAGAGAACTTGGAATTTATTGAAACAAGTTTCTATATGTTTGTATTAATCTCATGATGAGTTAAACAACCTCAAATATGAATTTCTCCTAATATATTTTTCTTCATTGTTAATTATTTAGATTTGCGAATGACTTAGTTAAAAATTTCTAAGTCTGAAACTATTATAAGCAATTTAATGTTAATCCTATTGGTACAAGATGCATCAGTGATGTCCTCCTCTAAGTGTTTCAATGTTTGACAATATGCTTAAGTCAGTGATACATTGAACAAAGGAAGGGTAGTCAAGAAAACTAGACCAAAGTGATGAAAAGTCCTAGTTAACCTAGGCACAAAGTCTTAGTTCGAAGAATTGGGCACTAAGTCCTGATCATGGATTGGGCACTAAGTTCTGGCCGAGGTCTAGGCACCTAAGACCTGACCGAAGGTTTGGCACTAAGTCCTGGTTCGTGGAATTGGGCACTAAGTCCTGGCCAAGGGTTGGGCACCTAAGACCTGACCGAGGGTTGGGCACTAAGTCCTGGTTCTGGGAATTGAGCAATAAGTCCTGGTCGTGGACTGGGCATGAAGTCCTAGTCGTAGGATTGGGCAAAAGTCCTGGTGAGTAAAACTGGGCAAAAGTCCAACTAGATGGGTCGGGTGGCAACCGTCTCTTGAGAGGAGTAGGTGAAAGGCGCGTTCCCGGGGGTGGGAACTTAGGCGTTGGTTCGACCTAGGTTTTCATGGAAATCTGAAGTCGGAACCAATTCGCTAAGGCTAAGGTTGTATATGTGTTTGCCTTGTATTTTTGTATCTTGTAGGTACCTAAAATTGAAGACAAAGCAGTCAAACAAACACACAACAGGGATGGAAACCTAGTTGCTAGGCGCCCCCATTAACCAGGGCGCCCTAATGAAACAGGCGCCTCAATGGGTCAGGCGCCTGGATTAATCAAGCGCCTCCTTCAACACAGGTGCCCTGGATCAAAGGGTTATCTGCTGCTGTGAGTTCGGTGCGAAGATAAGCTTTGACCAAGCCTTGTGAGGCGCCTCCTTCATCACAGGTGCCCCATAACAGACTTTATAAAGGGGCTTCGACCCCTCAACTCAACACAACATTCCAAGATCATTTCTGAGCATCCTGATCGGAAGAAAAGCGCTAACGATGAAGCTCTGAGACCAAGGAAGCTCCGGGAGGAAGTGCGCGACACTTCGGAGTTCCAGATCGGCCGAGTCTTCGACTCTTTTGTTTGGTTCGATTTACTTTCCGTATTTCATTTCAGTAATACTTTTTGATTGTAAATCTTGCACTGTAAGATGGGTTTCTCTGCCTCCGGAAAGCACGGAAAGGAGACCATTAGTGGACGGGCATTTCCCGTGCTTAGGCCTTGGATGAACTAACCCTGGGGGGTTGGGAACTAAGTAAAAAATCCCGTATGTAATCTGTTGTCTTTCATTTTTGTTCTTTCTATTTTCCGCTGCTACTAACTCTGTGACTAGAACGAATATTCGAAAGTTATGAAAGTTTTTACGGTCGATATTCACCCCCCTTCTATCGACAGCACCGGTCCCCATAAATCCTTCATTGATCCCTAAATTTTTGTTAAAATTTGTATTTAAGGTCATTTATGTCACGAGGACGTCGATACGAACTCGTAGACACTTGTACCATGTCATTCCGAGTTCTGTAGCTCCATCTAGGACATTTCGAATGTATTTCGATTTTTTTAAAAAAATCTATAATTTGTGACGAATTTTCAAATTTGCCCCAAATTTGCGATGAATTTCTAAATTTGTTGCAAATTTTGGGACGAATTTGAAAATTTGTCACAAATAATTTTTTTAAAATAAATCAAAAGACCATTAAAAAATTCATATATGGACCTATAGAACTCGGAATTTGATGAAAACAAATTTTTACATGTTCATATTGATATTCTTATGATATAAATGACCTCAAACATAAATTTTGCTTGATATATTTTTATTTGTAATTTTTTAAATCTTATTTACTTGGAAAATATAATTTGGTCGCTTTAAAATATTTTAATATAAATATATTGGGTGAAATTTATGTTTGACATCATTTATTTCATAAGGAAATCACTATGAACAAATAGAAATATATTTCATGAATTTTGGAGCTTCGTATGTTTATTTCTGATTTTTTGAAGATATTTAGGGATTTTTAAATAAAAGTTTGCGATGAATTTTGGAATTCATCCCAAATTCTACGACGAATTTCATAATTTGTCATGGATCAGGTATGAAGTTTGAAATTTCTAGCAAAATTATTTTTTTTAAAACCCTATATACAAATAAAAAAATCATAAATAAACATACGAAACTCGAAATTTGACGAAACTAGTTTCTACATGCTCGTATCGATATCCTTATCATATAAATGACCTCAAAGATAAATTTTGCAAATATATTTTTATTTGTATTTTTATATATTATTTACTTGAAAAATATAATTTGGTGGCTTTAAAATTTTTTAATATATATATATTGGGTGAAATTTATGTTTGACATCATTTATTTCATGAGAAAATTGCTATGAGCAAATAAACTCTTATTTCATTAAATTTGGAGCTTCGTACATTTATTTATGATTTTTTTGAAGATATTTAGGGGTTTTTTAAAAAATAAAAGTTTGTGACAAATTTTAGAATTCATCCCAAATTTTGTGACGAATTTCCAAATTCATCACAGATTAGGGACGATTTTTTGAATTCATCGCAAAATTAAATTTTTAAAAAATCAAAATAAATACCGTTTAATTATCATAGATGGACCTAGAAAACTCGAAATTTAATAAAACAAGTTTCTATATATTTGTATTGATCTTGTGATGAGTTAAACGACCTCAAATATGAATTCTCCTAATATATTTTCCTTCATAGTTAATTATTTAGATCAGCAGATGACTTATTTAAAATTTTCTATGTCTAAAACTGTTATAAGCAATTTGATGTTAATCCTTCATTGATCTCTAGAATTTTTGTTGAAATTCATATTTAAGGTCATTTATGTAACGAGGATGTTGATACGGACTCGTAGAACTTGTGTGATGTCATTCCGAGTTCTGTAGCTCCATCTAGGACATTTCGAATGTATTTTAATTTTTTTAAAAAAAATCTATAATTTGCGATGAATTTTAAAATTCGTCCCAAATTTGCGACAAATTTCCAAATTCATTGCAAATTTTGGGACGAATTTGAAAATTCATCACAAAATATATTGTAGTATTGAATTATAGTTTTATGACGAATTAAATATTTGTTGCAAATTTGTGACAAATTTCAAATTCGTCGCAAAGTTTGCAACGATTTTGCAACAAAAAAATTTTGTTGCAAATTTTGTGACGAATATATATTTTCATCGCAAATGTGCAACAAATTTTGCGATATAAAATTTTATTACGAAATAGCGACAAAAATGTGTTGTCGTAGAAGTTGTCGCATATTTGCAATGAATATACATTTTGTTGCAAAATTTGTTGCTAATCGGCGACAAAAATTTTTTGTCACAAAAATTCATCGCATAATACTAGTTTTTTGTAGTGATTTAATGGATGTAGTAATAGGTTATTTGTAAGGAGAACTTGATAATGATATTTATATGAAAATTCTTGAGGACTCACGATGCTAGAAGCATCAAGTTCAAATTTTAAACATATGTATTCTATTAAATTACAAAGATCTTTGTATGGATTAAAGCAATCTGGATGTATGTGGTATAAATATCTAAGTGATTATTTGGTGTAACACAAATATCAAAATGATCCAATATGTGCATGTGTTTTTATAAAATGGGATGGATGAAAGTTTATCATTATTGCTGTATATGTTGATGATTTATGAATATGCTAGGGTAGCATATAATTATCCCAAGGATGGAAAATTAAAAAATGGCAAGAATAAGTCATTTAAAGTTAAGGAAAAGAAGAATTTAACCAAGGACAAGGTGTCCATGGTTAGGGAAGTTAAGAATGTAGGCCAAGAGTCACCGGAGGTACACCGATGTGGCCTAGTAATTGTAGAAGAGTCACCTAGGGAGGTGGCTAAGGTTAAGAGCTCAAGGGGGAGCTCAGAGAGACAAGTTGGGATCCATGGTAAATGGATCTCGGGAGGATTTCTCCTAGAAGTCTAGATAGACTATGGAGTGTGCCAAAAGCTTTGGAGACATATTTGAGTCTCAATCCTTAGGTTTTGGCACAATGGGTGTATGGTTCATGCATGAAAATATGACATTGGGGTCATATTGCATGAAAATTGGATTTTGATGTGTAGATACCATATAAACCAATGCTATGGATGCATTGTGATTTGGTATGAGCAGATACATCAAGAGGAGATCAAAACTGGAACTTTAGGTCAAGGTTCAATTGAACTATTTAGATAGTTTTAGATTTTGTGTCATTCTTGGGATTGATGATAGATATATTTTTGAACATTCTTGGGATTGGTGATAGATATATTTTTGATTTGGTATGAGCAGATACATCAAGAGGAGATCAAAACTGAAACTTTAGGTCAAGGTTCAATTGAACTATTTAGATAGTTTTAGATTTTATGTCATTCTTGGGATTGGTGATAGATATTTTTCCAAAATAGACACGGGCACCATGATAGATTCCATTTTTATTGATCATTTGAGTTGCTTAAATCCATGTTTGATCTATGTTTTTATTGTCAAAATTGTGAAATTGCCCTAGGTTTTAGAACTTATCTTTATTTTGGACTTAATTGCAAATATGCAAATTTTTGGATTATTTTGGCCATTAAATTCTTGATCTATTTTTGTAGGCATCAAGGTTCAAGGATCCAGGGCATATTGGGTCAAACTCGAGTCGGAATTGACCCGGATCAGATTATCAAGATCACGATTAAATCCGGGCCGTTCGATTCGAAAGCGGCTAGATCTGAGCCATCCGGGATGATCTGAAGCCATCCGAGCTAGGGCTAGGGTTGATCAAGCACCCTGATCAAGATCTGAAGGTTTCATCACAATCAGAGCTCAATCAACCGTTGGATCAAGCTTGGAGGGCTCTAGAGCGTCCAATCACAGATAGAGTTGATCTAGACCATCCGTTGCATATCTGGAGGATCCGAGCTACCACGAGGTAGATCCTGACCTCAGATCACCATCATCAAAGTTTGGCTCAAATCAGAGTCAATTCGGCCGTTGGATTTCCTCAAATCGATCTGAGCCGTCCATTGGTTAATACTTAAGGAAATTTTCACCGAGCTTACCCTTGTTGCGTCTTCAGCCAGCTTCCACTGTTCTTCGCCGTTCTTCATCATCTCTTCATCGTTTTCGAAAATTTTTGTTTCCATGAAGGCGTGACCACCTCATCTTCCATTCCAGATCAAGAATCAAGTTTATGGCAATCGGTGATTGAAGAATTCTGATCGTTTGCGCTGGAACAGAGAATTTCTTGGGGGTTCCGGCAGTTCTCAGTCCGATCAACTTCCTCACGACCTCAATCCATTTCAAGGCTTCTGAACCACTTGTAGGGGTTCTCAGGTGAGCTCAGAAGTCTCCCATATCATCATCGCAGCTCTTCCACTCGAGATGAAGTGAATCGGATGGAAAATTCCATCAAGCGCAAATTCTGTTCAGAAACAATTTCAGAATCGATTGTCCATTGATTTGCTGAGCCTAGGGGTTCGAAGCCAGTTCTTGATTGACAACCAAGAATTTCTTGAGCTGAGGAAGGAGTTGAGGAGTAGTTTAGATCTTTAATTCCTGTTTTAGCTATAGCTTTCAGTTTAGCCGAATCTGTCCTGTTTTTCTGCTTAGTTACTGAATTTTCGATTCTTAAGTTGTTAACTGTAATTTAGCTGTGATTCTGCAAGTGAAGTAATATAGGAATTTGTTTAGTGATTAACTAGATCGAATTTCAGTTTATTTTACTTTAATTTTCTGCGTGCCAAGCTGCATTTCCTGTGTGCCAAGTTGGTTTGCCGGAGTATCAACATTTTCAGCCCTTTTAACTAGTTTTTGTTAAGTAGTTGCTAGCTAAGTTTCTTTGTCCCTAGATTAGTTACTTGTGTTCAAGTTGTGTTAGCTAGTTCAGCCTTTAAGCTATTGCAAAAACAGAAAAACATCAGTAGTTCTTTCCTTTTCAATTTGCATCAAAAATTTCAGCTCTTTTCATTTCTGAATTTGCTTTGTTTCTCTGGTTTTGATCTCAGTTTCGATTTCTTACCTGAATCTTGCTTAGTTCTTTTTCAATTCCATTGTTTCCCAATCGAATAACTCAGTTTTATGAAGTGGAGTTGAAAGCTCACCAAATTCTTAACTTGAAGCTAGTTTTTGGCACAAAAGTTCTCTCTAGCGTGCCAACTACCTTGAATTCAGTTGCATCCAAAGTTAGCTTGTTTTGTGGCATGTGATTGCAATTGAATCAATAAGTTTGAATCCACCTAATTCTGAAAAAAAATCTGGGCAGTGATTGGCTTCCAAAAACATTGCATGCTTGATAGATATTTGTTGCTTGTGAAAATTTCGAATTTCTTTTGCATTGATTTGTCTTAGCTTTGTCATTTCCGAAATTTGCCCTATCTGCCTCTATATTTCAGATTAGTGTTTGTTTGCATTTGAATTGAGCTTTGTTTTCCGAATTGGTTAAGTAGCTTGGTTGACTTAGGTTTGCATTAGTTGAATTCTTAGTGCCAATTTCTTGTTAGTTATTTAAATCAAGGTTTCTATTTTTCCATTGCAATTTCATTTTCAATTCCAAACCAAAAATTCAATTACTTGTTTGAAACCCAAAAACACAAAAACAAAAACGACACCTAAACCTAGCTCGAATCAAACACGACAACTAACCCCGAGAAAAATACGACCTGTGGCCCCTATATTACATTTTCATACTTTTGAGTTGTAAAAGGGTTTCCAGCTTTTATTTATAAATTCTAAATTTGAGGCCCACATTCGTGACACTTAGTTTGGGCTCGTCACACCACAAACCTCTCCATAAAATTTGGAAATTTTTTGGAGATTTGTAGAATTTTTGGTGTATTTTTGAAATTGGGCCAGAAATATTCAAAATGCAGTTATTAGGGTACCAGTCAACTAGTACAGGGGCAGTCGACTGGTAGCAGTGTTTTGGAGAGAGACTAGCTACTGTATGATTTTTCGATGGGCAGTGTTTTGGAGAGAGACTAGCTACTGTATGATTTTTCGATGGGAATCAGTCGACTGGTAACTGTCACAGTCGACTGATACAGGCTGAAACTATTTTTCAGCAGTCGAAAAGTGTCTTAATGATGTAAAACAAGTGTATAATCTTATGAGGGTTAATACACTTTGTTTAGGATCATTAGAGGTTAAAGAATCCAATAATTGGGATATTATTGGAGTTCTTTTTGATGTGTGGCAAAGGGGGAGAAGTGTTGGGTTTAAGTGGGAAACCAACACACCTTTGTAATAAATCCAAGCTCAAGGGGGAGCTTAGGTGAAGGGGGAGCATTTGTTGGCAAAGGGGGAGAAGTACCTTTGCAAGGAAAACCTACTCAAGGGGAGTTTAGTAAAGGGGGAGCCTAGGGTTAGGTTCCATGATTTATTTGCTTTGTTGTTGTTTCCCTAACTTAAACGGGTTGCCAAACATCAAAAAGAGGGAGATTGTTGGAGCAATCTAGGTACCTTGGATTTTGATGTTTGGGCAAAGGTTTAAGTTAGGTTTATTGTTGTATTTGATATGCATTTTGAATATACAGGATACAGGTACAATGAGGGAAGTCCAAGTGGCATCTTGGCAAAGGAGAAAAGTTCAAGTGGCATCTTGGCAAAGGAAGAACCGACAACAAGGACCGAGGCCAAAGGAAGCTCCAGAAGGCAAGGCGTGAAGGATGGGGAGGCATCCAAGGGACGCAAGGCTGATGGAGGAGGCTAGTGTTGGTGCAAGTTGTGTCAGTGATATCCTCCTCTAAGTGTTTTAATGTTTGACAATATACTTAAGTCAGTGATACATTAAATAAGAGAAGGGGAGTCAAGAGAGGAGTAACCAAAGTGAACCAACGTCCTTGTAAAACTAGGCACGAAGTCCTGGTTCGAAGAATTGGGCACTAAGTTCTGATCACGAATTGGGCACTAAGTCCTGGCAAAGGGATGGGCATCGAACACCTGATCAGAAGTTGGGCACTAAGTCCTGGTCTAGGACTGGGCAAGAAGTCCTGGCCGAGGGTTGGGCACCGAAGACCTGGTTCGAGGAATTGGGCACGAAGACCTGGCCAAGGGTTGGGCACCGAAGTCCTAGACTTAGGGTTTGGGCACGAAGTCTTGCTCTGAGGGATGGAGCAACTTAGCTGAGTGATGACTAAGGACAGAAGTAGAGACGGGTCGAGGTTTGGACGTCTCGAGATCTGGGAGTATCGGAGGCTAAGCAAAAGTCCACCCGAAGGACTGGGGTGGCAACCGTCTCCTGAATGGAGTAGGTGAAAGGCGAGTTCTCAGGGGTGGGAACTTGCATCGGTTCGACCTAGGGTTTCATGGAAATCCGAAGTCAGAACCAAGTCCTTAAGGCTAATATTGTGTGTATATTTGCTTTGTATTTGTGTATCTTGTAGGTACCAAGAACCGGAGACAAAACAAGCAAAGGGCTAGAAACCAGCCAAGCCAGGCGCCCCTATCAATGGGGGCGCCCAGATCAAAGAACAAAAACCAGTTTTGGGCTAGAAGCTTTGAAGCCAGGTGCCCAACAGGATCCTGGCACCCAGGTCAATGAAGGAAAATGGCAGTCTCATGAAGTAGGCAGAATAGGCTTCCATTCAGGCGGCCAGGATGATACAGGCGCCCAAGTTGAAAGCTGTATTTGCTGTTTCTAGTTTGAAACAGAAATATCCTTTCATTCAGGTGCCCAGGTGGTCCAGGGCGCCCTAGTCAGAGATTTTATTAGCCGCGATGAGTTCGGCACGGGGATAAAGTTTGACCAAGTTTATAGGGGCGCCCCTATCGTCACAGATGCCCGAATAAAGCCTATATAAGGGGTTTCAATCCCTCAGCTTTAGACACAATTTTCTAGAGCGATTTTGATCATTCTGACTGACAACAAAGAGCTAAAGATGAGGTTCTGCGCCCGGGAGGCTCCAGGAGGAAGTGCGCGGCACTTCGGAGGTCCAGTGAGGCCGAGGCTTCAACCTAAATTGTTTGGTTTGCTTTTTGTTATTCCGCACTTAATTTCATATCTTTTTCATTGTAATTATCAACTGTAAGACGGGTTTTCTCCGCCTCTGGAAATTCTGGAAAGGAGACCAATAGTGGACTCACGCCAAGTACATAGGCCTTGGACGTATTGACCCAGGGGGGTCGGGAACCAAGTAAATAAATTCCGCGTGTCTGCTGTGTTGTTATTTCTTTTTCTGTTTTACTTTTCTGCTGTGCTACTAACTCTGATTTTAGAACGATCGAAAGTTTACGAATTTCCGCAAAGATTTCTCGGTCGATATTCACCTCCCCTCTATCGACGGCACCAGTCCTACAAGTGGTATTAGAGCCAGGCTGCTCTTCACCGGACTAACCGCCGACGGAGCAACGACGCTAGTAGTTGAGGGGGAGCCCAGGGGTAAATCAGGTACATTTTAATTTTAAATGTCAAATTTTAAATTCCATATTATATGCTTCACGTGCAGGGAGAGAGGGCACTATAAAAATCAATGCCCTACTCGTAAGAATCGTTCCTCACCGGTGGCAAAGGAGGCACCAGCGCCCGAAGTCCGGAGGAACAAGGACCACATCAGATGCTTCAAATGCGAGAAATACGGACACTACAAAGATAAGTGTCCGGCAAAGGTACGTAAAATTTATGTTCCGAAAATTTTTAAATCTCCTGCACTTTCTTATGTAATTATTTAGATAATTATTCTGGAAAATTAAATTGTGTAAATAGGCAAATTAATATCTTGCATGATCAACTAGATAATGTAGACAGTGATAAACTATCAAAAATTAACTCTTTAATTATCAATATCAATAAATTAATCTGTAAAATTAATATTGAAATTAATTTAAATTCTAAAAATAGATCTGATAATTTTACTGTTATTAATTCGGAAATCAGATCTGATAAAATTACTGAAATTAAGTCTGAAAATTCTAATAATTTTAATTTTGAATTAAAATCTGAAAATCTTAAGGATAAATCTGAATTCAAATTTGAAAAACACTTGGATAAATTTGAATTCAAATTTGAAAATCCTTTAGATAATTATGAATTCAAATTTAAAAATCTTAAGGATAATGAGGATAATTCTGAGGATAATAAGGATAATTCTGAGGATAGTGGAGATGATGTCTCTTTAGATAATAATTTAATTATTCTCTTGAATAATCCTTGAAAATTAACTAGTGGCCCATTTTACTTCACCTACTTTGAGGATATTGAAAGATCTAATTTTGAGGAGGAGATGGAATTTTCTAAGATTAAGGTCATAGTCAATAAAAATCACAAAGACTCAAATAAACCAGAATTATTGGAAAAACTTGAAAAAATAAATAAGGAAGAAATAGTAGATGAGTCAGAAATTCTTGAAATAATGAAAATGATGAAATTAAACCCACAACTTTTAACCAACCCATAAATTTTGAAACTTAAATCAAGATAAATCTTAAAAACTCTAATTAAATTTAAATTAATTTTTAAACCTTGATTTAATCCTTTATTTAACATTAATTAATTCTTTACATTTAATTCGTAATTAATTAATTAATTTGAAGATAATTCAAATTAATTCAATTAAATCTCAATTAAATCAAATTCAAATTAATTCAATTAAATCTCAATTAATTTAAATTCAAATTAATTCAATTAATTCTTAATTAAATCAAATTCAAATTAATTCAAATTAATCTCAATTAAATCAAATTCAAATTAATTCAATTAAATCTTAATTAAAAAAATTCTAATTAATTCAAATTAATTCAACTAAATTTTAATTAATTCCTAATTAATTCAACCTCAATTAATTCCTAATTAATTCAACTTCAATTAACTCTTAATTAACTTGAATCCAACTAAATGTTAAATAACTTAAACTCGAATTAAAATCTTACCCAAACCACAACAATTAATTTAATAAAATTAAATATGTCAAAGTGGGTTGACATATTCGCGGGTTCACACGACATGTATCAAATCGGGAATTTGATACATTTTTAGAAACTTAATTAAAATGTCTTTTGACTTGTTTGACTCATGGACATGCGTCTGCTATTTTGAATTAAGTTTCAACTATACTTTTTCCTATTACTGCCATGGACATGCATCTGCTATTTTCTTTAATATATGTCATGTCATTCATATTTAAATTTATGCATGATTTAGAACGGTTATAGGAAAAAGTATAGTTGAAACTTGAACAACCTAGTATTAGGTGGAGGTGAGATGATAGTACGTTAGGGAAGCCTTTTTGGTGGAACTAGCCGAAGCTACCAATCCAAAACCTAAACTAGTTAGACCAAAATCTTTCAAGAAGTAACTTGAAGATGAATTTTCTATAAAAGGCTTTGTCAAGGAAAGGGTTGATGATCCAATAAGGCTACGGCCAAAGAAGGCCTTGTGCCTCGCCAAGACCTGGAAGCCAATTACTGAAAATCAAATTCACTTTACTATTGTCAGATTTGAATCTAACACAAGTTTCAGTTAAACCTTAGATTTAATAATAAATTAAGGAAAATAATTCAAGCATCTCACAATACACCCATAAGGCAACCATACTTGCTGTATTGAGACATCTAGAATAGGTGAGATGTTAAGGACTAATAAATTGATGAATATTTTTCAAAACTATTTTAAAAATGGTTAGAATATTTTTCTAAAAATATATTTTCAAAATAGTACTTCAACATAATAATGTTTTCATGGAAATGCTTGTCTGATTAATTATATATTATATGTTTTCAAAAATTATATCTTTTTAAAAGTTGTTTGACTCACACAATTATACACAAGTCTCTTAGGACAACACTAAAGTTCCTTAAGGCACTTAGATAGAGTCAATCGGTGTCGGGTACAGGGGGAGTTTTTTTTGAAAATGTTTTTATCATTTGAAAATACTTTTCTAAAATTGTGCTTTAAATCATTATCACTTGTGTTTCCGAAAAAGGCTTATGCTTTAAAAATTATATTTTCAAAAATTACCTGTTGCTTTGACTTTGATAAACCCTAAAAGACACAGAGGAAATTTGCCTCATGATCTACAAGGACTCCTAGGATGTGTCAAATTTAGGGGGAGTCTAAGTCAAAAGAAAACTCTCTGACAAGTATTTTATTTTTTTTGTTGGCAATTTTTTAAAATTGTTAAATAATTCTTTTTGATCTGAACCAAATCCTAAAGACTCAGAGGAAGAGTACTAGTGATCAACAAGCTTCCCAGGACTGGGTCAAGTTTAGGGGGAGGTCAAATTAAAAGAATTATTGAATACTCCAAATGTTTTCATGCACGGTATTTTCAAATCCTTTTTGAAAACATAAGTATCCTTTCAAATACTATCATTTTAATAATTTTTCTTTAAAAATATTATTTTCAAAAATTTATCTGGTTTTAATCAATTTGAAATAATATTTTTCTTGAGTTTGGAAAATTTTCCAAGGCACTTAGGAAAATGTCCTTGTAGTCAACAATATTTCCTAGGATTGTGTCTGACTGGAAGATAAACTAAGTCAAGCAAAATATTATATCTTCAAAAATTCATACATGTTTAAAAATGTACTTACATATATTTTCAAAGTACTATCATTTTTTGCTTATCAAAATTCTGTTCAGAAATATCACTTACTTGAATTTGGAGAATTTTCCAAGACACTTAGGAAAATGTCCTTGCAGTCAACAAGGTTTCTTAGGATTGTGTCAGACTGGAAAAGAAACCAAGTCAAGTAAAATATTATGTTTTAAAAATAAGATTCTTCAAAGTACTTATACTTTACAAAATTCTAAGATTTTTCCAAACACTTATACTTTTCAAAAATTCAAAAGTACTTAATTTATCAAAGCTTAAATATTTTTCAAAAGTACTTGCATTTTTCAAAAGCTCAAATATTTTTCGAATGTACTTGCAAAATATTCACAATATTTTTCAAAATGTTTCCATTGTTGGTGCAAGTGTTCTTGTTTGTGATGTATGACAAAGGGGGAGAGATGCGCCTTAAGTTAGAAATAAATTTTTTCTCTCTCTCTTACCAAAGGATCAAAAAAAAATGTTTTTCAAAAAGGGGGGAGAGTGAAAGTTAGAATTTTTTTTATTTTTCCCTAGAGGATCAAAAATGGATTTTCAAAACTTAGATCATTTTTTATTTGATCCCAAGAGTTAAAATTTAGCCCTTTCAACCAATCTAACTTAAGATATTGTCAAACATCAAAAAGGGGGAGATTGTTGGTGCAAGTTGCATCAGTGATGTCCTCCTCTAAGTGTTTTAATATTTGACAATATACTTAAGTCAGTGATAGATTAAATAAGGGAAGGGGAGTCAAGAGAGGAGTAACCAAAGTGAACCAAAGTCCTAGTAAAACTAGGCACGAAGTCCTGGTTCGAAGAATTGGACACTAAGTCCTGATCACGGATTGGGCACTAAGTCCTGACAAAGGGCTGGGCACCGAAGACCTGACCGGAAGTTGGACACTAAGTCCTGGTCGAGGACTGGGCAAGAAGTCCTGGCCGAGGGTTGGACACCGAAGACCTGGTTCAAGGAATTGGGCACGAAGACCTGGCCGAGGGTTGGGCACCGAAGTCCTGGACTTAGTGTTTGGGCACGAAATCTTGGTCCGAGGGATTAAGCAACTTAGCTGAGCGATGACTAAGGACAGAAGTAGAGACGGATCAGGGTTTGGACGTCTCGAGATTTGGGAGTATCGGAGGCTAAGCAAAAGTCCACCCGAAGGACTGGGATGACAACTGTCTCCTGAATAGAGTAGGTGAAAGGCGCGTTCTCGAGGCTGGGAACTTGCGTCGGTTTGACCTAGGGTTTCATGGAAATCCGAAGTCAGATCCAAGTCCTTAAGGCTAATATTGTGTGTATATTTGCTTTGTATTTGTGTATCTTGCAGGTACCAAGAACCGGAGACAAAGCAAGCAAAGGGCTGGAAACCAGCCAAGCCAGGCACCCCTATCAATGGGGGCGCCCAGATCAAAGAAGAAAAACCAGTTTTGGGCTGGAAACTTTGATGCCAGGTGCCCAACAGGATCCAGGCGCCCAGGTCAAAGAAGGAAAATGGCAGTCTCGTGAAGTAGGCAGAATAGACTTCCATTCAGGCGCCCGGATGATACATGCGCCCAAGTTGAAAGCTGTATTTGCTGTTTCGAGTTCGAAATAGAAATATGCTTTCATTCAGGCGCCTGGGAGGTCCAGGACGCCTTGGTCAGAGATTTTATCAGCCGCGACGAGTTTGGCGCGAGGATAAAGTTTGACCAAGTCTATAGGGGCGCCCCCATCGTCACAGGTGCCCGAATGAAGCCTATATAAGGGGCTTCTGTTGGATCGAGAGTAACGATAGAGGGGGGGGTGAATATCGTTAACGTTTCGGATTTAGAGAGAGTATGCACAACGGAAAATTAACACGAAACCCAAAACGCAAACACCATGATTTACTTGGTTTGGAGTCGCGGTCGACTCCTACTCCAAGGCCCACGATCGTTGACCGTTAACTGCGGGCAATTTTATATGTGCGCAAAAGGTTTACAAACAGATATTACAATTGCAGTACAGTAAACTTAAAAGGACAGCTCTTCGTTACTGACGTCCGGTGTGGAATGTATCTCGGAGTAGAGGGACATCGTCGGCGCTTGTATCTCGAGTTGGGAGGTTTCCGGAGCGAAGCGCTTGAGTAGAAGAGCGTATTGGCATTGGAAGCAGTGATTCTGAAGCCTCAGGGGTCGAGCCCCTTTTATAGCAGGTCTGGGGGCACCCTGGACGTTGGGAGCGCCCTCTACGTGGCCTTCGATCCGCAACAATCTCGGTCAGCCCTTATCCCACTCGAGTAGGGCTGCGGTTTGACTGCGGGGCGCCCGGGACGCTGGGGGCGCCCCGGTTGACTCGGTCAGCTGGCTTCTCGGCCGGTTCACTTCGCTGGCTTGAACCCAGGGCGCCCTGGGCACTGGGGGCGCCCGGGAAACAGGGGGCGCCCGGGACCAGTAAGCCTTTGAGCCGCTTCTTCGTTTACTGCTTTGCCTTGACCTTGGGGGCGCCCGGGACCTCCGGGGCACTCTGCTCAGCTGCTGCCTCTCTCCTTTGAGGCGTTCTTAGCTGCAGAGACTCGTTCCTTTGGTCCTACATCCAGGGTTAGTTGCAAATACAATAAAACAAGAATATGTTATGATTATACAGCCTTAGCTATCTTGGTTCTGACTTTGGGTCTCCTTAATAGAACCCTAGGTCGAACCGACACCTAATGTTCCCTCTACGGGGAACGTGTCCTCACCTACTCCTCTCAGGAGAATTTACCTTTTGCCAACCGGCTCCTCCAGTTGGACTTTTGCCCAGCTTTACTCACCAGGTCTTCGTGCCCAATCCACGACCAGGTCTTAGTGCCCACCTTCCGAGCAGGTCTTCGGTGCCCAGCCCTCGGCTAGGTCTTAGTGCCCAATTCCTCGAACCAGGTCTTCGGTACCCAGCCCTCGGCCAGGTCTTAGTGCTCAATTCCTTGAACCAGGTCTTCGGTGCCCAGCCCTCCGCCAGGTCTTAGTGCCCAGTCCACGACCAGGACTTATTGCCCAACCTTATGTCAGGACTTAGTTGCCCAACCCACGGCCAGGACTTATTGCCTAAATTACCTAGGACTTTCCTGCACACTTGAGTAACTTTATTAGATCACAAATAGTACTTAACTTTGAACCCTTTGCCAATATCAAAACAAGGTTCGATATGGTGCTTCCTGCACCAACAGCTTCGACCCCTCAGCTTCAGACACAACTTTCCAGAGCGATTCTGATCATTCTGACTGACAACAAAGCGCTAAAGACGAGGTTCTGTGTCCGGGAGGCTCCAGGAGGAAGTGCGCGGCACTTCGGAGGTCCAGTGCGGCCGAGGCTTCGACCTAAATTGTTTGGTTTGCTTTTTGTTATTCCACACTTAATTTCATATCTTTTTCATTGTAATTATCAACTGTAAGATGAGTTTTCTTTGCCTCCAAAAATTCCGGAAAGGAGACCAATAGTGGACTCACGCTGAGTACATAGGCCTTGACGTACTGGCCCAGGGGGGTCGGGAATCAAGTAAATAAATCCCGCGTGTCTGCTGTGTTGTTATTTCTTTTTCTGTTTTACTTTTCTGCTGTGCTACTAACTCTGATTTTAGAACGATCGAAAGTTTAGAATTTCAGCAATGATTTCTCGGTCGATATTCACCCCCCCTCTATTGACGGCACCAGTCCTACAGCTAGAAGGCTAGGTCTAGGTTAGTCGGGCGAGGATGAGTGCTGAGTGACTATACTCGGGGTTGAAACCCTAGGTTTAGGGCTTGGTCAGTCGACTGCTGCATGTAGCAGTCGACTGGTGTATGCTGGAATTTGAACGTTGGGATGCAACATTCGAATCCAAGTGGACCAGTAGACTGGTGTTGGCACCAGTCCACTGGTAACGATTGTTTCAGCTGTGAGCTCTTTTTAAGAGAACTCGGTTTGGCTAGGCAAAGGTTGACGAAATAAGCTTGGGTAAAGCTTATTAGTAGTCTCCAAGTGCTTAGGTGTTGTCGGGAGTTTGTGGCGAGGTTTCTCCACCCACAAGGAGCGACGTGAGCTAGCCGGAGGCTTTCTGGGGAGTCATCCACTGACGGATCGGGATCGTCCACCTTACGGACAGCCATGGAGTTGGAGCTTTATCTCCGAACCACGTTAAATTGGTTTGTCTTCCTTTGTGTTAGCTTTAGTTTGTTTTGTATTCCGTTGCACACTAACACGTGTAGGAAGAATCAACGAATCAAGTGGGTGAACGACTATTCACCCTCCCCCCTCTAGCTGTACGCACAGATCCCCAACACAAAGACCCTTTTGACCTAGTAAAAATGGAGAAGAACTGTTTGGTCCTCAAGTACTGTATTTAAGTGCAATTGGTGGCTAATAATACATGACCAGATATAGCTTTTCTTGTGAATTTATTAGCAAGATATAGTTCTTCTCCAACACATAGGCATTGGAGTGGAATTAAACATATATTTAGGTATCTTCAAGGTACCATCGATTTGGGTTTGCTTTATTCTAATATGTCTACTTCAAAGTTAATTAGTTATGCAGATATAGGATATTTATCTAATCCACATAAAGGTCAATCTCAGATAGGTTATTTATTTACATATGGTGGAACGGTCATATCTTGGCGATCTAACAAACAAACCATAACTGTTACATTATCAAATCATTCAGAAATACTTGCAATATATGAAACAAGTCGGGAATGTGTTTGGTTGAGATCAATGATTCAGCATATCAAGGAAAAATATGATTTAGCTTCTAACTAGAAATTTCCAACAACACTATGTGAAGACAACGTGGCATGTATAGCTCAATTAAAGGAAGGATACATTAAAGGGGATAGAATTAAACATATTTCGCCAAAGTTCTTCTTCACTCATGATCTACAAAAGGATGGTAATATTAAAGTTCAACAGATTTGTTCTAGTGATAACTTGGCAGACCTATTCACGAAAGCATTGCCTACAACAATATTTAAGAAATTAATACATTGTATTGGAATGTGGCGGTAAAGAGATCTCAAATGATATTTCAAAGAGGGAGAGTAAATTCTCACTATACCATATTATGTTGTTCAATAAATTTATAATGATTCAATTATGGAATGACATACTCTTTTTCCTCACTAGGAATTTTCTTATCAGATTTTTCCTAGTGAGGTTTTAATAAGGTGGATTCCTAATCATGAGCATCCAAGGGGGAGTGTTGTAACAGACCATATGAAAATGTTCATAAACTCCCAATGCTTCATAAACTTCTTTATTATTTCATAACTTATCTTTTCTCATAACCTTTTAAGTTATATAAATGTATAAGAATAACAATTTCAAGAGATATACCTATAAATATCATACGTATATTCTTTCAAAGGAGTAGAAAGGGTGAATAATATTTCTTTTTCTTTTACAATTATTTATATAATTTCACAACATTCAAAAAAATTTATTTTGAAAACTCCCTTTTTAAAAATATGTCTTCTAATAGGTCCTTCCCTTAACCTAACACTTCTTTATATTATCCTTGGTTACCATAATTAAGACATTAACTCCGCCTGTGACGACCTAGTCATGGCCGGTCCCAAGCCCGGATAAAGGAGGAGGGTTGCGTTAGGTTGCCAGCCAGCGTAAAAAAAACTATGGCAAATACTCAATGAATGGATCCATTAAAGTATTATGCTAATGCTAGGATGTTCCCCGGAAGGAACGCGTTGCAGGGTCCGACTGTAACGTCTCGGCAAGGACCGCTACATCTCCAGAACCCGGGTGTAGTGCTAAATATGCAAGGGTTCGCGTTGCAGGGTCCGACTGTAACGTCTCGGCAAGGACCGCTACATCTCCATGAGAACTTGGGTGTAGTGTTAAATAGGCAAGAGTTCTCACACCATAGGTGGACTAAGAATAAACATTATAAGAAAAGTAATAGTCTCAGATTTGGAACATGGAATATAGGAACTCTCACTGGTAAAACAATGGAGGTAGTAGATACAATGATTAGGAGAAAAATTAGTATTTTGTGTGTGCAAGAGACAAAATGGGTAGGTGAGAAGGCAAAAATGATAGAGAACTCGGGTTTTAAGTTATGGTATACAGGAAAGAGTAAAACAAGAAATGGAGTGGGTATTTTTGTAGATAGTTCTTTAAAAGATGAAGTTGTTGGTGTAGTTAGAAAGGGGGATAGAATTATAGCTCTCAAGATAGTAGTGGCGAAAGAAGTTGTGAACGTAATTAGCATATATGCACCTCAAGTAGGATTAGATGAAGAAACTAAATCAAGATTTTGGAGCGATTTAGATGAGGTATTACAAAACATTCCGCCAAATGAAATGATTTTAATAGGAGGCGATCTAAATGGACATGTCGGAGCGAAAAATGAAGAATATGAGAGAGTACATGGGGGTTATGGGTTTGGAACAAGAAATGAAGAAGGAAAAACTATATTGGATTTTGCGATAGCATATGACCTTATACTAGCTAATACATTTTTTAAGAAAAAAGAAGAACACTTGATCACATTCAAAAGTGGGAATAATAAATCACAAATTGATTATTTTATGGTTAGGAAGAGAGATAGGAAGATTTGTAAAGATTGTAAGGTTATCCCTGGAGAAAGCTTAACTACCCAACATAGATTAGTAGTGTTAGATATACGCCTTAGTTATAATATCAATAGAGGAAAAATATACACGACTCCTAGAATTAAGTGGTGGAAGTTAAAGGATGGGAAGCAAAACATATTGAAGGAGAAGGTAGGAATACAAGCATTAGATGAAATATATAGCGACTCTAATACGACATGGGATAAGATGGTATCAAAGTTGAAAATAGTAGCTAAGGATGTACTCGGTGAGTCAAAGGGGCATGCACCACCAAGGAAGGAATCTTGGTGGTGGAATGAGAAAGTACAAGAGAAAGTGAAAGAAAAACGAATAGCTTATAAGGAATTATATATTTGTAAGAACGAGGAAAACTTAAAAAAATATACAATAGCCAAGAAAGAGGCTAAGAAAGCAGTGAATGAAGTAAAAAATAAAACTTTTGAACGATTATATCAAAATTTAGATACAAAAGAAGGGGAAAGAGACATTTATAAAATAGCTAAAGCAAGAGAAAGGAAAACAAGAGACCTTAGTCAAATAAGATGAATTAAAGATGAATGCGATAGAGTACTAGTAAATGATAGCGAAATAAAAGAGCGGTGGAAGATTTACTTTCATCAACTTTTTAATGAAAGTTTAGGGGACCAACTTGACTTAGGCAATTTAAGTATTTCAAATGAGTATAGAAATTTTAATTTTCATCGGAGAATTCAAACTTCAGAAGTAGAACAAGCTTTGAAAGGGATGCAAAATGGAAAGGCCGTGGGACCGGATGATATCCCAATAGAGGTATGGAAATGTTTAGGGAAAAAAGGTATTGAATGGCTTACAAAATTATTTAATTTAATATTGAAAACAAAAAAAATGCCTAATCAATGGAGGGTAAGTAGTCTAGTTCCCTTATATAAGAACAAAGGAGACATACAAAATTGTGCAAACTATAGGGGTATTAAATTAATGAGTCATACCATGAAACTTTGGGAAAGAGTAATAGAAAAAAGATTGAGGAAGGAGACCACGGTAACCGAAAATCAATTTGGGTTCATGCCTGGAAGGTCGACAATAGAAGCTATACATCTTCTTAGGCAATTAATTGAAAAATATCGGGAGCAAAAGAAAGATCTACACATGGTATTTATTGATTTAGAAAAAGCTTATGATAGGGTACCAAGAGAAATTATATGGAGAATTCTAGAAAAGAGAGGCGTTAGCGTAACATATATTGACCTAATTAAAGATATGTATGAAGATGTAACGACTAGAGTGAAGACTTCAGGTGGATTGACTGAAGCATTTCCAATAAGGATAGGGTTACATCAAGGATCAGCTTTAAGTCCCTATCTTTTTACACTAATCATGGATGAACTCACTAGGCACATTCAAGATACAGTGCCATGGTGCATGTTGTTTGCAGATGATATTGTTTTGATAGATGAGACACGTGAAGGAGTAAATGCTAAACTAGAATCTTGGCGGGAAACTCTAGAAATGAAAGGTTTTAGGCTTAGTAGAGTAAAGACTGAATATATGGAATTTAAGTTTAGCAATGCTAGACGTAGTGAAACAATTGTTAAGATAGGAGATGATGAGTTGTCTAAAATCGAGAACTTTAAGTATTTAGGATCGTTCTTGCAAAGTGATGGAGGAATTGAGAGAGATGTCTTACATAGAATACAAGCAGGATGGTTGAAATGGAGATTAGCATCGGGTGTCTTATGTGATCGTAAAGTACCTCTAAAACTTAAAGGGAAGTTCTACAAAACGGCAGTTAGACCTGCTATGTTATATGGTGCTGAATGTTGGGCTATGACTCGAGCACATGAGCAAAAGATGAAAGTTGCAGAGATGAGGATGTTAAGGTGGATGTGTGGACATACGAGGATGGATAGAATAAGGAATGAGAGTATTAGAGAGAAAGTCGGAGTTGCATCTATTGAAGAAAAACTTCGGGAGACACGTTTGAGATGGTACGGACATGTACTTAGAAGACCAATAAATGCCCCTGTTAGACGATGTGAAACTATGATAAATACGCACATTAAAAGAGGGAGAGGAAGACCAAAAAAGACTTGGTTGGCAACAATAAAACAGGATAAATTTTATTTAAATCTAGATGATGATATAGTAGGGGATAGAACTCAATGGCGTAAAAGGATCCATATAGCCGACCCCACCTAGTGGGATAAGGCTTTGTTGTTGTTGTTGTTGTTGTACCATAATTAAGACATTCCTATTTGGCTAGTTGTCTTTACATTCATGGTTCATGGACATTCTGAATGTGCAAGAGATCCGACGAACAAAGACTAGTGGGATAAGCGAAGTACATGCATTAAAGTTATATTTATTAGATAGATCAAACTACATACGAGTTTTTTTGCATGATTCGCTCGAAGAGATCCTATTTTTCCGCTATGATTTTGTTGTTAGTCGTATATAGATCCCTACAGTACCGTTCCTATATACTTGTTTGTATAACTAATAAATCATGTTATTTGTTATACCTTATACATATCATACTATTGAATGGACGATGATCTGGTTTGAGTTATATGCATTAGTGTCATGCATCATCCTTGTACTATATGCATGCTGATAATCACTAGTTCTTTTATGTTTGAGACAGGTCTTCAATCATATTCCTGCCCACTCAACCACTTGTCCATTTGGAGTAGTGGTAGTTGGAATGCGAGCAGTTGTCCTATTTGTGCCTCGACTCGCTTGCTTAGGGGTAGTTGTAGCTAGAGTTGTGTGTAGGCAATGACCCTTTGTCTTTGGAGTTATGGAGTCGATGACTTCTCAACATCCTATCCATTCAACTACTTAGAGTAGTGGTAGTTGGAGTGTGTACACTTATCACAACCCTGCCCACTCGGCCACACAGATGTAATGTGATGGTAATTGGACTAGCGTCACACATGCTTTGTATTGCATTTGTTTGTGATTGTCATAGTTGATTAAGCCATGATGTGATACATATGATTGACATGCTCATACAAGTTTGTGTATCGTACTTTGTCTTTTCTTGTGTTGCTTATCTTGTACAAGCAGACTTGTATATGGTTGCAGTGGTTACTGATCATATTACTACACCCGATAGATTGATACTAATATGTGCATTTATTATTCCAGTTATGTTTATGTACATCTTATGATGCTACTTGTGAGACTATATACCGTTGATCTCCTTATACTATTTTAACTATGCATTGTCTATTTCTAGTACCCGTTAAATCACCCAGACTCATCACCACTTTATATGTTTTTATTTTTCCCAAGTAGCATGTAGATGAGTTGGAGTCACATGGAGGTCTCGTCCGTCAGTCCCACATCACATCGAGGGTTTCGTCGTTATTTCTTTTGTTGGTATTTGCACTTTGAATTTATGGTCTTGGTATTGTAATAAATTATTTTGGACTTGTATTTTAGCCCTATGGCTACTGTCGTTTGATTTTGTGGTGTGTCGTGTTAATACGGGTTGGCTCGCAGATAGTTTCTTTTTGGTTTTCCATGTGGTTATTTTGTCTTTCGTTGTCTTTATTGATTCCAATCTTGTGGGTTGTAGAATTAAACTACGTGGTTGTTGATTTCAATCGTGTGTGTTGTAGTATTAAACTACGTAGTTGATGCTTTTTTATTATTTTCAGTCGTGTGGGCTGATGCTATATATCGTATAATCAAGTGGCTTTGGATTCAGATTCCATTAGATGTCTATATAAGGGAGATGTTGCCCGTTTATCGAGTAAACATCATTCTTGAGACATGATAATTTATTTGGTATCAAAATCACAAATTGTGATGCATGTTGTCTTTTTTGTTTTGGATTTTCATGATTTATTCTCTCGATGTGATTTTTTGTGTTTTGAGACCAGGCAACGATAGGATATCTCCAAACTATAGGAAGTAAGGTAAACTTCTGGTGATTATCTTTGTTTGTTGTATTCACTATCTTGTTTAGGTTTGGTTAAATATGATCCAATTTAATTGGATCATATATCTGTTCTATGCATGTCACGACCCCAGAGGCACATGCTTCCTCGAAAATCGAGCAATATCTTTCATGTACGGCGGACAATATGGGGCAAATATACATACTCTTATCACAAAAGCTTAGCCACAAGCAGCTAGCATCACAATATATAGATGTAAACACAACCACACAGTTAATATCAACATAAGAGAACGGGTGGCTCAACCACCTTAAACATGAAAGAAAAACCATAACTCAAAAAGAGAACTCAAATGTCTCTGTAATAATAACAAAATCAGTCCAAATACCTGATAAACAAATACAATGCGAAAACTCACCAAGTACCGAAATAAAAGCAACTAAATCAAATGCGGAAACAACTCAACTCTGGGGACTGGCAACTAAATCCTCTCTTGGCTCCAAGAAACATAACTACCTGCTACCTGAAACAAAAATGAGAGGTAGCGGTGGTGAGTCCGGGTGGACTCTGCGGGTATATGAGTAGACAATAAGCATGGTAAAATAAAGAATAACTAGTAGAGAGTCAATAGAGTACAGTCCATAGGAAATATAGAATCACCTAAACATGCATAACATATAAAAACGACATGGTATAAAATCTGAATAACAACTAAGCATATATAAAACAACACAACAATAATAAAACCAAGATATACATGCATGTCAATCAAGTGCAACAACCATAGCTCATATAAATGCAACAATCACAGGAAAATGCATAAACGAAATACGTATGCACATGATGCAATGACATGTGTCACCCCTGACGCCAGTCAAGCCGCCAACACATCACATCTGTGTGACCGAGTGGGTAGGGCTGTGACAACTGTACGCACTCCAACAACAAATACCACAGAAGGCGTGGTTGAGTAGACAGGATGCTGGGGAGCCTACACTCCAGACCCCTGATACATAGGGGGAGCTATCAACAGCTACAATATCCCTCGAAAAACAACGGTGAGGGTGTCACTGTTTGCCTACAACTGTAACATGTGTGGCATAACAGGACAGTTGCTCGCACTCTAACAACTACCACGACAACAAGTGGTTGAGTGAATCGAGCAACAAAATGACTAACGACGGCTTAACCATATGGAACCCCAACAGTCGTTAGTATGTAACGTGTAGATATGGTGCATGCTACAAGATGCACGAACAACCGGAGAAACAACGATGCAACAAAATCCAACAAGTTAAACATGCATCGATACAATCAATCAGAAATCGAAAACCAACGATTATGCACCTACACTACTAGGTAGGATATTTCTAATGCCAAATAAACCTAATTGTGTTCAATGGACTTCTAAGTACTCGCGTACAAGCGACACTTTACAGAACAGAAAACCAATAGGGACTGTATGGATACGAATTTGGAATACTCAAAGATCAACGAAGAAAAAGTATCAACGACGATGTTAAAATAACAAACGGCAAGGAACAAGGTCAAGCAACCTACTAGACATAAAATAGTCATGCTTTAAGGTAAAAGAAACTACTCGAATATAAAGGAGAAAACCCCGCCTTATATTTGCAGAACGTGTCAAAGAGAACTTTCCACGATCAACTGAATGAGTCCAAATCAAGGTCCTGTATTACGGATATAATTTAGCCATGTATATAATTTATTAAATTAGCTAAACTAACTACTAACCATATAAGAGTAATCCTACTAATTACCTTTATCGTTTAATATCAAATAAATGATTTAACTCCCAATTAATTTGCATCATCATGATTAGGGCCAAATACTATGACTGCTCCCAAGAGCAACTATAACAACCCAACCAATAATAATAGGGAAATATCACATAACACCCTACAAATCCTAATATCACTTGTTTCAAAACAGATTTGCTACAAGGAATTGAAAACACCAATTACTTTCCAATTCCCATACAAGAATCCCATAGTATAAAACGGGCAAGATGAACTCGACAAAAAGAATTCCCCAACCTTGATGTTCACAGCCAAGAAGTACCAAATCAAAACTAAATACAGATTAAAACCACTAATCAAAAACTCCCTCACACTACAACAAAATCCCCACAGCTACGCCCATGAGCCAAGGGAAAAAACATTCTGCACATAACCTCCAATTCGTAACCCATCCATAATAGGTATCAAAATTATCCATCTTGAACAGAAACAAAACTATAGCATCCCTGAAACATGTTCTTACACCACATATACTAAATCAATCTAAAGCAACCAATTCTTACCTTGCGCGACTAGGGTTTGCGGCAACAGAGGGATCGCTCGCAGCAACGAGGAATCACGTCGACTTGCTAGGCGCGGACAGGTAGGAAGGAGAAGAAGAACGAGAGGGAGAAAGGAGGCCTCAGCAATAGGGGTAGCGGTCGACGTCGCTGATCGGCACAGGAAGAGAAGGGATGGCGTCGCTGGCTCTGTCTCGCGGCCGGAGAAGAGGGAAGTCGACCCGTGTGTGTGCAGTGGTGCTCTGCTCGTGCGCGCTGGAGAAGAAGAAGAGGAACAGGGAGGAGAAGGGTAGGCGCGGCGGCGGTGGCTGTCGCGAGGGAGAGGAACCGCTCGTGCGGTTTGTCTTGCCGCGTCGGGGGAAAAAGAAATGGCATCAGGGAAATAACATGTTTGGGAGGAGACTTAGGGCTTTAATTAGTTTTGGATATTTTGTAAAATAACCCTCATAATTTCTCTAATCTCAACCAGGCCCTTTATATTTCAAATGTTCCATTTGAACCCCTAAATTTTTAGTATTTAACAATGCATGTCTATTAGGTATTCATTGACTTGGTTTAAGCATATGACATGTAATCAGTCAGCCATATTTGTAATCATGGTCGAGGTCAACCATGGAAGCGACCAGTTGACACATTGCGAATTCGACTTTGATGCAGAGAATGCTAATTTTATTATAGTACCGACTGATGAATTAGAAAGCTAGGGTCGACTTATCAACAACCTTTTGGAGATTAAGGATTACAGTCTTAAGGAATTCCCCTTACCATACTATTAGTAGTACAGTACCAGTTACTACCAGCTGGGTGAGAGTTAGATTATGTATACCGTAGGTGACTCAATTAGTATAGGATCGATTTACCCTATTTCATGGAGTTTCAAACCATTTAGGTTGCTTGTGCCTGGTTAGATGACCCGGGAGATACATTTGAGTATATGACTTGTAGTTGATGCAGAAATGGTAGAATTAGCTGTCTACAATCACCGTTAGTAGAGGATCGATACATCCTATTCCATGGGTATTTTGATCATGAATTACTTATATCTAGTTAGATAACCTAGGATCTACATTTAGATATATGACTTCAGTCGATACGGTAAAGTATAGAACTAGTTACTTAACACTCACGAGATATCGCTCATACCTAGTTAGATAACCAAGAAGGTACATTCGGCTTTATGATTTGCACTGATGTGAATCACTTACGAGACTGTTGGTTTTCACCAAGGGGGATTTCGGGTTGCGCATGGGAAACCTCTCTATGTCCACGGATTAAAATTTTTCAATCCGAATGGAGACCTATTTCCCAAACGACCATCTCATCATTGTGCTAACCGCTTCGAGTGATCGCTTGAACAACTGTGTTGTTCTAGAGATCAATCTCGTCCAACAGATTAGCCGCGGAATAGGCGATGAGTGGATCGCCGATTTTTGTGTTTATCATCGGGGTCCAAGATAATTAATTAACACAATTAATTAAACAATAATTAACAAGTAATTAATTATCAACATGAAATAATAAGATCAAATGAAAGGAACCATGAGAGAAGTTATACCTTCCTGTTTATCTCATGATCTTCTACTGTATGACCCTCCCCTTCTTGGACGTCGTGTGGGGCGATGATATACCAAGAACTGAAGTCACCAAGGCGCTCTTTCTTCTCCCCTTCCACTTGCGCCGAAACCCTAAGCTATAGGGTTGCCGCCGGCCACCTTAGGAAGGAAGAAGATGATGGAGGAGAAGAGAAGAAGTCCTTCTCCTTCACGTGAACCCTAACTGACCTCCTCTTCTTCTTCCTATCTCGCGACACCAAGCACACAAGGAAGAACAAGCCTCCTCTCCCCTTCTTCCACTCACGCGGCGCCGAGCACCACCATGGAAGACACCTCTTCCTTACCCGCCGACTCTCCTTCTTTCTTTCCTAGTTTCCGCACGCCACAAAGGAGGAGAAGCCTCCTCCTTATCTAGTGATCGCCGACCACAACAAAGGAAGGAAGAGAAGAAGAGAAGAAGAAAAGAAGAGAAGGAGAAGAAAAAAACTAGGTTTTCCTTCACCTATCGCCGGCGTGACCTAGGAGAGAGAAGGGAGAGAGAGGAGGAGAGGAGAGACCTAGGTTGGATGAATTGGATGTCTTGGTCTCATGACACCATGGGTATATATATAGAGCTACAATAGGGACCATGAGGAGGAGTTAGGTCTTGGCCACCTAATGGATCAAGGCCCGATCCATTAATAAAGATCCATTCTACTAAAGGATCCTCATTGATCTACGTACCTCACCAACCTCCATATTTAAATATGGACTCCACCTATTATGAGTACAAGTATCTCCCCGTGTTTAAGATATCGAATGTCCGTTAATTAATTAAATTATTGACAATTTAATTAATTAACATCTAACTCCTTGAGTAATATTACTCAACCTTATTATCATGTCGGGAAAAGTCCACCTGCAGGATTTAACATGATGAACCTTATGAGCTCCTTAAGGGGGCATCATCAACCCGACTCACTAAGGCACGATTTCCTTCTATAATCAACGATACACCATGTAAATAATATTATTTCTCAACTTATCAGGCCTATCAATTTAACCAATAAATCTCGCCCATTGGTAAATCAAAGAAATAAATATTAAGTACATGTGCCCGTTATTATATCGGGATTAAGAGCATGCACTCCATAATAACTGAGGTCTGATTCAATTATAAAGTCAGTATAAATTGAATCACCTCTGTGTCGGTCTTTCTCAATACACACAAAGTGCACTAATGTAATTCTATGGTCAAGATAAACCAATACCAAATTACACTACAACCATCCCGATGGTTTGTCCAAATCCATTTCGGTTGTGAGACTCTACTTATACTCTACAAGGAACTGATAACATGATCTTCTATGCCACATCACACACCATGTTATCTACAATGTAAAGTATCAGATAATATGCACATACTAATATAAATATGCAAACAGTGATTTTGTGATTCTCTTTCAAAATGTAGATGTCTATATAAAAGTTAGACTTTTAGTATACATCCTAATAGAGACTAGGTCATCCCTTAGTGGAATACTTCGAAGATGAAGTTTAGACATATAAAGGGTCATTTGGTGATGTTAGCAATATGAGAGAAGTGTCCTAAGGCAATCGTCTTATGATTGTAATCATTTACTTTAATAAATGAATATTCACTATTTGAGTATACATGTTCGTGTATTTGATTAAGATCTTAAACTCATTTACTGAATGTCCGCAATATAATTCACAGCGTGAGAGAATTTGTGATGAATTCACAACTAGTGATTATCTCTACATGTGCAATTGTGAAGTATTGAAATTGTCCCTAGTCGATGAATTGATAAATACGGACACTATCAATTCTGTTGAGACTAGCATGAGTTATTCTCTAATCAGCTGATTCTCACTGGCTGGTGACATTGGGATGTCCGGAGATAAACATGAATGCTAGTTAAGAGAACTATTTCATTGGAGTGACTAGCTGTAAAATTTCATATGGTAATCTACATATAGATATGTCAATGAAGTTCTTACTGCAGCTTAAGTGCGATGTTCCTTTGACTTACGGTGTTCAAGTCATCTTGGTCATGAAGACTTATACTTTGACATCTTAAGCAAGCATCTCCAAGGAGGTGTGGACCCAGGATGATTGGGTATAAGCCGAAATGCCCGAAGATGTTTGAACAGCCTACAAAGGATTCACCACTTCTTGCGAGGAGACGTATACCTAAGGCCTATCGTCGGATTGTTACTCGAAGCCTCTGGCCAGAGCATCACATGTTCCGAGTATTAATCTCTCAGAAACATGAGAGTAATTAGAATCCGTTGGACGAGAAAGACATTACTTGGGCTAGGTGTGACGTAGTCAGCCTAGTGGGGACTGACACACATAGACCGTATCCTGAACCAAGTGGGTATAAGATGGTGAAGGGAATGAGGCACGATTCATTAAAGCTGCTGAAGGGTTTCAGAAAAGTTTCTGAGGTCAACCGTTGATCTTTCGATTAATTGGGGATCATGATGTACTACAAGGTGCCACTCATGATCGTTCTATAATTGGTTAATTATAGATGTCCAACATAAATCGAAAGCCTATTTAGTCACACGCACAACGAGTAATCCGAGGGATTTAAAACGAGTTAAAAATTAGATTTTTCGATCAAGAGAGATAAGTCGAATCTGAATTTTTCAGAGACGCATCGGAAGCATAAAATGGCTAAGTCTTTTGAAGACTTATTGAACGAATTAAATGAGTTTAATTCATGAGGATGTGGCTTGGGTTTGGCCGGCCAAAGAGGGTCCCCACCCTCTTTGTTTGGCTGGCCAAATTAAAAGGAGGAGAACCGAATTTTTGGTTCAAATTATAAAATAAACCGCGCGAGGTTTGTTTTATAAAATTATGGATAAAGAAATTTATATAAAGAAATTTATATAAAGAAATTTATATAAAGAAATTTCTTTCCATAATAAAAGGGGAGACATGGTTGTTTTTATTATAAATTAAGTTATAATAAAAGTTTGGTATAACGGAATAATTCATAGAAAAATTTATAAGATAAATTTCTTATGAAAAATTTATTCCGTTAAGAGGAGACTTGGCGATTAAGAGGCTACTATATAAAGGTACCTAGGCAAGGCTTGGATTTTTAATTCAAGAGATCAAGGATTCTTGCCTAGCCTCTCTCCCTCTCCTTCTCTCCCTCTCCCTCTCCTAGTGCCGCCGGCCCTAGGGGCCTTCTTTTGCCGTGAGCCTCCACCACCAAGAAGAGGCCGAAGAAGAAGAAGAAGCGGGGCGCGACTCCTTCCTTCCTCCCGGAATATCGATTCCGTTTTTCGTTTGGTGGTTAGTTTTTCCATCTCTCTCTTGATATTCTTGTCGTGCCTTTGGAGAATCTAGTAGTTCTTGTCGGCACGAAACTCGTGGCTTTGCGAAGTCATCCCGAAGAAAACTCGACGTGGACGCGAATAGAGGCGGAGCTTCCAAGGGACGCTACGGTTGGATCTCGTCCCTTTCTTCGAGTTACGCGAGGTATTAAGTAAATTAGTTTACTTTCTGCAAAAATTTTAAATGTATGATAATGTCTCCACAATATAAGGTTGCATGCTAGATACGTGGTTAAAATAATTTGAGAAATTATTTATGCTAAACCTTCCGCTGCACGTAATTAAATTTTAAAATTACGAACCCGTATCCATGTCAACATGCACCCGGTCCCAACAGTGGTATCAGAGCCGGT
>JAGFNQ010000475.1:0-21572 GCA_024364735.1 Boesenbergia rotunda
AGCTCTCTTATCCACTGGCTTCGAGGGAGCTGCTTCGGTTACTTGGCGACTGGGGGCGCCCGCAGACATCCGGGCGCCCAGGAGCATGGGGGCGCCCGGGAGCACCGGGGGCCCCGACATCAGCTGCGAGGCAGAGTTCCTTTGCTTCAACTGTTTGTGTTCACCTTGGGGGCGCCCGGGACACTCCGGGGCGCCCTCTCAGCTTCTGCCTCACTCCTTTGAGGCTCTCTGAGCTGCAGACACTCGTTCCTTCGGTCCTGCATCCAGGGTTAGTCCAAAACAACATAAAACAATAAGATGTTAGTTTATACAGCCTTAGCTGTCTTGGTTCTGACTTTGGGTCTCCAAAATGGAACCCTAGGTCGAACCGACGCCTACTGTTCCCTCGACGGGGAACGCGTCCTCACCTACTCCTCTCGGGAGAATGTACCTGATGCCAACCGGCTCCTCCGGTTGGACTTTTGCCTAGCGGTCCTTCGCCAGGTCTTGGATACCAAGCTGTCCTTCGCCTGGTGCCTAGCATTCCTTCGCTAGGTCTTCAGTCCCAAGCTGTCCTTCGCCTGGTGCCTAGCAGTCCTTCGCTAGGGCTTTTATCCTGGCATTCCTTCGCCAGTGCCTAGCAGTCCTTCGCTAGGGCTTTGTTTCCTGGCAGTCCTTCACCAGTGCCTAGCAGCTCCTTCGCTAGGACTTTTTACCTGGCAGTTCCTTCGCCAGTGCCTATCAGCTCCTTCGCTAGGACTTTTCCTGCACACTTGAGTAACATTGTTAGATCACCAAAATGACTTAACTTTGAACCCTTTTGCCAATATCCAAAACTCAGGTTCGACTTGGGTGCTTCTCTGCACCAACAGGGACCTCCAGGGCGCCCTGCCCAATTATCTGCCCCTCTCCTTTGGGGCGTTTTGAGCTGCAGAAACACATTCTTTCGGTCCTGCATTAAAGGTTAGTTCCAAAATAGCAAAGCAAGAGTGTTAGATAATTTTTTACAGTCGTAGCTGTCTTGGTTCTGACTTCGGGCCTCCCAAATGGAACCCTAGGTCGAACAGACGCCTACTGTTCCCTCGACGGGGAACGCGTCCTCACCTACTCCTCTCAGGAGAGTTTACCTTTTGCCAACCGGCTCCTCTAGTTGGACTTTTGCCCGATGCACCTGACCAGGTCTTCGTGCCCACCTTCCGAGCAGGTCTTCGGTGCCCAGCTCCTTGCCAGGGCTTCGTGCCCAGTCCTCGACCAGGACTTCGTGCCTAGTGTACCTAGGGCTTCTTTCCTGTACACTTAGTGAACATGTTAGACCAACATAACATCTTAACTTTTGAACCCTTTGTCATTATCAAAACCCAGGTTCGACTTAGGTGTTGCCTGCACCAACATATGGATGGGCTTGTACCGGACCCAGGTAAGGTCCAAGGGATGGGCTCCTTAGAAAACCTCGGTTCTGGGACTACCGTAGTTGTCCAACAGGGATGGAAGCCTCGGTTCTGGACTACCGTAGCTGTCCCTAGGCTGAAGGTAGCCTAGTACCCTAGTAGGTCGAGACTAGCTACCTCACATTTACTTAGGGATACGTGCAAATGATGGATGTATGTGGTACAAGCCGGGGCCCCCCTTGATGCTGAGATTTATGTTTAAGTACTTATAATTATGATTTTCAAATAAGCATCCTTATGTTATGTGCATTTAACTCATGCTAATCATTCATGTTATGCATCTATTCCATGTCAAGTATTTTATGTGCTTATATTTTATGTCAAGTACTTCTTATGCCATGAGCTCTATGCACTTTCATTACATGTTAAGCACTTCTATATGATTATGTGTTTTCATGTACATCTATATGTCTCCTCATGTCAAATGCTTTATGAATACCTTCTCATGATATACTTTTGTTTTATGTTACACTTTTTATGTTATGCCCTTTCCATTGACTATATGTGACTTATGGTTTTAGTAAGTAGGAAAGGGTCTTACTAAGCCTATGTGCTTATAAGTTTTATTTTCTTATACCGCAGATCAAGAAAGAGGATACTAAGCTAAGGGAAGCAGTAGGAGGGGCAAGTGTGTGTGTGGCAGTGACATGGCAAAAGAAAAAGAAAAAGATCCTATTACTCATAATTGTCATATGTCTTATGTTTTGTATTGTCATCTTTAGTTTTTATGCTATACTTTATGATGGTTTTCCTAAAGAACAACTTACTAGGAAAAGTTTATTACTTATGTTGCTTATGAACAACTTATGTTGATTTCTATATCATGTTTTATTTCTATACTTATCATTGCTAAATTATGATGTTAACATGCTATACCATGATGTGTTCGTTTAGAACAATATGTTGACTTTAAGCTTGATGGTAGAATAAGTTATGTTTAATGCAAGCATGTTCAGGAATGTTATGTCTCACATGTTGTGTCTTACTTTTTTTTATGTTACGACAATGCTAAGTTTACCAAGTAACCATGTTTAAGAATGATAGCTAAGATATGTTAACATGATTGAAGTTTTAATTGCATGGTTTAAACGGATATGTATGAAGTTTTAAATTATTCCGCTGCATGAAGATCTTCATATGCATATATGTATGTTCGCGTAGCGCCGCCTTTCGCCTACATCGTAAGGCGGGAAGAGCGGGCGTTACAGGTTGGTATCAGAGCGAAAAATTGTCATCTCACTACACACACATCAAGCCTTCTTCCTGCAGCTTCCAAGTAAGTACCTCTATGCATACCTTACTTTCTTTTATAATTCTAGAATATGCAAGTATGAATGATACCTTATGATAGAGAGTAGTTTTAGGATATGTAAATATGAACGATACCTTACCTTACTTTATGATATCGAATACTTTAGAGTTTGATATGCGGGTAGGAATAACAATAACGTATATTAGTCTTACTTGTCTTTTATGAAGAAAAGCATGGCTAGAAGACAGAGTAACAGAATTAATGAGACTGCTTCATCGCCCGAGCTGATGCAATTAGTGACTGAACTTCAGCGTCAGGTTACTGAGAAGCAGCAAACCATCAATACCTTGATGAACCAGCAAGGAAATTCTACCACTCCACTGGTGAACCAGACCGTGATACCCGTCACGCCTACGGTTACGCAAACCCCTTCGACAGGCCCTACCACTGTAGTACGACAAGAGGCTTATCTGATCCAGTGGCTGAGGCTGAAACCGGAAAATTTCTCGGGTGCTAGCGAACCATGGGACGCCCAAGCTTGGTTCAAGACAGTGGAAAGTACAATGGAGCTGCTGGACTGGCCTGAACATGAGAAGATCAAGTGTGCATCATTCTGCCTTTCTGGGGATGCTAGAATGTGGTGGGAAAGGGACAAGGCCAAAAGACAGGTGAATCAGATGAAGTGGATGGATTTCGAATCGGAATTCTTCGAGGAATTCTTCAATATGCGTGTCACAAACAAACACTACGACGAGTTCACGGAATTCCGACAGGGTAACCTCTCAGTCAATGAAGCTGTGAAGAAATTTAACCGACTGGCTTGCCTATGCCCCGAGCTGGTCCGCACCGAGAAAGAAAGGGTCAGACTTATGTTGAAGATATTGCGGCCCGAAATAGCCCTGAATGTGGTCGGCGGAGTTAACAGACCGCAGACTGCCGAGGAGCTGTTTAGTAGTGCCCTACTCACTGAGCATTACCTGAACAATATCGATCAGCAAAGGAAGACGCTAAATGAAAGAGGTCAGAAACCTTAGAGTACCAACGCTAACTGGAAGGGAAACCATAGTGGTAAACGGAAGCCATGGAACAACTCCCAAGGGGGCCCAGCAAATAAACAATCCAGGTTTCCCCCGTGCGCTACATGCGGAAAAATGCATCCCGGGGTATGCCGCAAAGGTACGAACTGGTGTTTTATCTGCGGATTGGAAGGGCACATGGCCTCTCATTGTCCTACCAAGAACCAGGCACCTCCCCAACAGCATGTTCAGTACCAGGGTGCACCAGCGAAACTAGATTATATGCAAGCTGAGCTTGAAGGTACCCCGATGAGCCAAGAGAGATTGGAGGCCCCACCAACTATGACAAATGCCAGGGTTTTCTCTATTACCAAGGAGGACGCCACGAATGCTTCTACGATTGTCACAGGTCAGATACTTATTTACAGTCAGTAAGCTACTGCATTATTTGATACTGGGGCAACGCACTCGTTCATTTCTATGCCATACACTAAGAAGATAGATATGCCTCCACAAGTTCTATACTGCAAGTTCTTAATGACCCTACCTTCGGGAGAAATAATGACATCCACTCACATGCTGCGTGCTGTGCCAGTCGGAATCGCAGAAAGAGAACTCTACTGCGATCTGATAGTACTCGACATGCAGGATTATGATGTTATATTGGGTATGGATTTTCTGAGCAAATACGGTGCTTCTATCGAGTGCCACAAGCGAAAGGTGGTCTTCCAACCCGAGGCAGATTCTATGTTTGAATTTATCGGAGAGCCAAGGAAAAGAACCGAGAAATTCTTATCGACTCTCAAAGCACAGATGATGTTAGACAAGGGATATACTGGATTTCTAGCACATGTGGTCAACGCAAGTCAAACAAAGGACCAGAAGCTAGAAGATGTCAGGATTGTATGCAATTACCCAGAGGTATTCCCAGATGAATTACCAGGATTAGCTCCTGATAGAGAAGTGGAATTCGAGATCAAATTGGTTCCTGGTACTAACTTGATCTCCAAGGCACCTTACCGTATGGCGCCGGCTGAATTAAAAGAGCTTCAGGAACAACTAAAGGAGTTACTCGACAAGGGACTTATTCGCCCTAGTCACTCTCCATGGGGAGCTCCGGTACTGTTTGTGAAGAAGAAAGATGGATCTATGCGAATATGCATAGATTACCGAGCGCTGAACAACATGACGATTAAGAACAGGTATCCCCTCCCGAGGATAGATGACCTGTTTGACAAGCTGAAGGGAGCCACCGTCTTCTCTAAGATCGATCTGAGGTCTGGTTATCATCAAGTCAGAGTAAAACAGGATGATATTCTGAAGACGGCTTTCCGAACAAGGTATGGACATTTTGAATTCGTCGTTATGCCCTTCGGCGTGACAAATGCTCCTGCTATGTTTATGGACCTTATGAATCAGGTATTCTCGGCTTTCCTTGACAAATTTGTAATTGTCTTCATCAACGATATCCTTATCTATTCGAGAAACCAAGAAGAGCACGCCGAACACCTGAAGATATTATTACAGATTCTTCGGGAAAAGCAACTGTACGTAAAGTTCTCCAAATGCGAGTTCTGGCTCGATCAAGTAGCCTTTTTGGGTCATATTATTTCCAAAGACAGAGTTATGGTAGACCCAATAAAGATTGAAGCTGTGAGTAACTGGAGCAGGCCGAAGAATTCCAGAGAAATCAGAAGCTTCCTCGGGATGGTAGGCTATTATTGAAAATTTGTGGAGGACTTCTCGAGAATTGCAGCCCCTCTAACGGCTCTCACCCGGAAGAATAAAAAGTATGAATGGACGGAAAACTGCGAAAGGAGTTTCCTGGAAATAAAAAGAAGACTTACAAGTGTGGGATCGAGAGAAACGATAGAGGGGGGTGAATATCGTTAAATGCTTTTTAGATGAAAATTAGAGCAAGTACGCAGCGGAATAAAATCAATCGCGAACACAGGTAGTTTTACTTGGTTCGGAGCCTAGGTCGACTCCTACTCCAAGGCCCACGGTCGTTGACCATTTTCTGCGGGCAATTGTATAAGTGCGCAAAACGTTTACAGAGAGATATTATAAAAGCAGTATAGTAAACTTAAAAGCAACCCTTCTTTTACCGACGTTCGATGTAGATTGAATTTTCGGAGCAACGGGACGTCGTCGGCGCTTGAGTCTCGAGTCGGGAGGTTTCCGGAGCAGAGCGCGGGAGCAGAAGAGCGTGATTGCATTGAATGAATTGTTGTTCGAAGCCTTGGGGTCGAGGGCCTATTTATAGCCCCTGGGGGCGCCCGGGACGTCGGGGGTGCCCCCCCACGTGTCAGCCGATCCGCTTCCGTCTCGGTCAGCTCTAATCCCTTAAAACTCGGGATCAGACTTTGACGGGGGTGCCCTGAACGCTGGGGGCGCCCGGGTTGACCGGGTCTCTTCTTATCCGTTGGCTTCGATGGGATCTGCTTCGTTAGCTTCACCTGGGGGCGCCCGGGAGCAGCGGGGGTGCCTGGGAGCATGGGGGGCGCCCTGCCCATGAGCTGCAGACGCAGTTCCTTTGCTTCAACTGTTTGTGTTCACCTTGGGGGCGCTCGGGACACTCTGGGCGCCCTACTCAGCCTTTGCCTCACTCATTTGAGGCTCTCTGAGCTGCAGACACTCGTTCCTTCGGTCCTGCATCCAGGGTTAGTCCAAAACAACATAAAACAATAAGATGTTAGTTTATACAGCCTTAGCTGTCTTGGTTCTGACTTTGGGTCTCCAAAATGGAACCCTAGGTCGAACCGACGCCTACTGTTCCCTCGACGGGGAACGCGTCCTCACTTACTCCTCTCGGGAGAATGTACCTGATGCCAACCGGCTCCTCCGGTTGGACTTTTGCCTAGCGGTCCTTCGCCAGGTCTTGGATACCAAGCTGTCCTTCGCCTGGTGCCTAGCATTCCTTCGCTAGGTCTTCAGTCCCAAGCTGTCCTTCGCCTGGTGCCTAGCAGTCCTTCGCTAGGACTTTTTACCCTAGCATTCCTTCGCCAGTGCCTAGCAGTCCTTCGGTAGGACTTTTTACCCTGCACACTTGAGTAACATGTTAGATAACAAATGAGACTTAACTTTTGAACCCTTTTGCATTATCAAAACTCAGGTTCGACTTGGATGCTTTCTGCACCAACAATCTCCCCCTTTTTGATTTATGGCAACCCTGGTTCAAAAAGTTAAGTTAATCAGAGCAAGTAAAAATTAAATTTTGTTCCCTCCCCCTGGAAGGAATCTCCCCCTAGATTTTTCAAAACTTCGTGGGGTTTTTGAAAATAAATTCTAAGTTTAAGGATGGATTTTTACTTAGAATAATTTTCAACAGAAATTAATTTTGGTTGTCTATTTTGGAGAACTTGTAGAATATTTAAGTTTAAATACTTAGAAAACTTAAGAAAGATTATGAAAAACTTAAGTTTGAGTACTAAGGAAAATTTTGACGCCTTAAGTTTAAAGTACTCAAAGAAGTTTTGAAAACTTTAAGTTTTAAAGTACTTAGTGAAATTTGAAAAACTTAAGTACTTAGGAGTACTTTAGGGAAGTTTTGAAAAACTTAAGTACTTAGAAGAGTTTTGAAAAACTTAAGTACTTAGAGAAGTTTTGAAAACACTTAAGTACTTAGAATAATTTTGAAAAACTTAAGTACTTAGTAAACTTTAGTACTTAGATAACTTTTAGTACTTAGACAAGTTTTGAAAAACTTAAGTACTTAGGAAAGGTTTAAAAAACTTAGTACTTTTGAAAAATTTAGTACTTTTGAAAAACTTAGTATTTTTGAAAAATTTAGTACTTTTGAAAAAATTTAGTACTTTTTGAATAAAGGATAGAGTTTGAGTTAGAGAAAAAATTTTAAACTCTCTCCTTTCCTATCTCTCCCCCTTTTCCATATATCAAACACAAATAAATATAGCAGAAACAGAATAATTAAATTGCATAAGGGAAATAACTTGTTGTACTGAACCAATTCATGATGAGAATTAAATCAAATCAGTTTCAATTTCCTCTTTTAGGGACCTGTCTAACCCAATTAGCTACTTACTAACTGTTATAAACAGTAGTTTTCGCTAGGGTTAGTCAAGTTAAGTGTTCTGTTCAAGTTAGATTTTCTAAACTTGACACTTAACTTGATTACTGTGTAAGTTGTATTTAGTGCCCCAATTACTGCAAATGCACTGACTTAAAGCATCTTGAATTAAGGCAAAGACCTAAGCATCTCAACCCTTTCTAAGTTATCAATCAAAAGTATCCTAAGGTGCTTGTGAGATGCTGACTACTAAATCTATAGGTGCATGCATTTCTAGGGTTAGGGCATAGGCTAAGTCCATTTGCGAGAAAGCCCTAGTTTTGACGGGGGGTATTTTAAAATAAAACTAAGTCGGAATTTTTTTTTTATTTTTCAAACCTTTTTAAAACTAAGTAAAAGCTGATTTTGAAGGCATTTAAAAACTATTTTAAAAATTGATTTTGAAATGGACAAAGTAGTAAGAAAACTGCAAAAATAGAGTAAACCTATTCTACCAAGCATAGTCCTAACTACCTTCTTAGTGAGCTGAACTCAGACTCAGGTAGCGGTTTAGTAAATATATCAGCTAGGTTGGATTTAGAGTCTATATGCTTAAGTACTATTTCACCCCTGGCTACATGATCTCTTACAAAGTGATGTTTAACTTCTATGTGTTTAGTTCTTGAATGTTGGATTGAGTTCATAGTTAGATTAATTGAGCTTATATTGTCAATGAATTCTTGAGTTTGGGTGTAGCTAAGCTGGAAGTCCTTAAGAGTGTGCATCATCCATAGAAGTTGTGCTACACATTCTCTTAGGGCAACATATTCAGCTTCAGTTGTGGATAGAGCTACACAGTGTTGTTTCTGCTGCACCAACTTACTAGACTATGTCCTAATAGTTGGCAGCTTCCACTTGTGCTCTTTCTATCTAATTTACAACCTGCATAGTCAGAATCCGAGTATCCTGACAAATCAAAGGTTGAGGTTCTAGGATACCAAATCCTTACATTTAGAGTGCCCTTTACATATCTTAGTATTCTTTTTAGGGCTGCTAAGTGTGTTTCCTTAGCACAGGTTTGGTATCTAGCACACATCCCTACAGCAAAAAGAATATCAGGTCTGCTGGCTGTAAGGTACAGTAGACTACCTATCATACTTTTATAGAGTTTAAGGTCTACTGGTTTACCATCAGGGTCACTGTCTATTTTTATATTAGTAGCCATGGGGGTACTTATGCTTTTAGAGTTATCCATTTTAAATTTCTTTATTAACTCTTTAGCATATTTGGATTGATGGACATAGTTTCCATCTCTAGTTTGTTTAATTTGTAAGCCTAGGAAAAAGTTAAGCTCACCAACTAAGCTCATTTCAAATTCATTTTCCATTATCTTAACAAATTCTTTTAGAAAGTTTGAGTTGGTGAATCCAAAGATTATGTCATCTACGTAGATTTGGGCAATAAATATATCTTTTCCTAGGGTTTTAATAAATTAAGTTGAGTCAATTTGTCCTTGTTTAAATTCTTTAGAAATTAAGTAAGTTGATAAGCGTTCATACCAGGCCCTAGGTGCTTGTTTTAGTCCATATAGTGCTTTAGTAAGTTTGTAAACGTGGTCAGGTCTTTCTAAGTCCTCAAACCCAAGGGGTTGTCCTACATAAACTTCTTCTTTAATAAATCCATTTAGAAAGACTGACTTTACATCCATTTGGTATAGCTTAAATCCTTTATGGGATGCAAAGGCTAATAACTTTCTAATGGACTCAAGTCTAGCTACTGGGGCATATGTTTCGTCGTAATCTAATCCTTCTACTTGGCTGAATCCCTTCGCTACTAAGCAGGCTTTATTTCTGACTATTTCTCCTTGATCATTTAGCTTATTCCTAAAAACCCACTTAGTGTCAATGATGGATTTGCCTTCAGATTTAGGCACTAGTTCCCAGCCTTGGTTCCTCTCAAATTGGGCTAATTCTTCTTGCATAGCTATGATCCAATCAGGATCAGGTAGGGCCTCATCTATAGTCTTAGGTTCTATTTTTGAAATCATTGCTATTTGACTAAGGTTTCTATAGGAGGATCTAGTCCTGACTCCTAGAGTTGGATCACCCACAATTTAGTCGGTTGGGCGACTGAGTCTGGGTTTCTTGGTTTTTCTAGAACTTGGTTTAGCCTCGGGTCCGGCTGGTTGGTTTGGTTCATTATTTGATTCAACTCTTTGAGCTGGTTCAATTATTGGTTCAATAATTGGTTCATTTGACTCACTAGTTGGTTCAATAGTTAGTTCGTTTATGGGTTCAATTAAAGATTCACCAATTTGTTGAGTATCTTCTTGATCAGTGTTTGATGAAGTTAGATTTGGTTTTGAGTTAATTTCTTCATCAAATATTAGGTTGGTTGTTTCTTCGATTTTTTTGGTTTGGTTGTTGTAAACCCTATAGGCTCTACTTATTGTTGAATATCCTAGGAAGATACCTGGGGTTGACTTAGACTGGAATTTTCCTAAGTAGTCTTTGGTGTTTTGGGATATGGACTTTGCATCCAAAGACCCTTAGGTAGTGTAGATTTGGAAGTCTATGGTAATATAGTTCATAGGGTGTTTTGTTGTGTCGCTTGTTAATCAGGACCCTATTTTGGATGTAGCAAGCCGTACTAATTGCTTCTGCCCAATATTGGATGGCTATGTTAAATTCATTGAGCATAGCCCTAGTAGCTTCCTATAGAGTTCTATTTTTTCTTTCGACTATCCCATTCTGTTGGGGGGTTCTAGGACATGAAAATTCATGTACGTATCCATTTACCTTACAGAATTCCTCGAACCGTTGATTTTCAAATTGTAACGTCCCGGAAAATTTTATTAATATTTTCTTTAAAATATTGAGCATGTCTAGATAATTTTCCGAAGGACCTCGAAATATTAGTACGAATCTTAGCCTAGAAATCCATGATTATCTCATTTAAATTGAGAATCTAAATACTAATGGGCCTTATATTGGCTTTCTAGTACCATAATTATTGGTGGATTTTAGGTAGAACTTAATATAAAAATAAATGGATTTTAATTAGGAATATTAGCATGATTATGGATGAAGTTTAGGGGAATTTTCGGAAATAAGGAAAAATAAAATAAAAATAAAATAAAAATAAAGTGCATGCACCAAGGATTGAACCTTGGACCTCTTGGACCACCATGCATGCACCAACCAATTCACCTAGCAAGGGAGTGCTATAAGGGAATGAAGTGGATTTTAGTTAAGGCTTGGGAGAGAATGAAGAGTCATCAAGGGAGGAGACACCATGACTCTTCACTTGCCCTCCTTAATGTGGCATAAAAGCATAAGAGAAGGAGTTACATTTCTCCTCTCTTCTTCCATCAAGTCATTTTGCTCTCCCCTTCTTCTTCCTCCCCTCCTAGCCGAAACCACAAGCCCCCTTTTCCCTTGGAAAAGTTTCACAAGGGAACTTCATCTTGAAGATCTAAGGCCCTCTACAAGACTACAAGGGCTAAGGAGAAGTTTGGAGTCAAAAAGGTTCTTTCTATTTCTTTATCCAAGGATTTAATCCAAGATAAGGGAAGGTAAGACCCCCTTACCTGTGGTATGATAGCTTCTAAGTTATTTGTCATGATCTAAGTTCTTATTGGCATGAGATGTTGAAACATCAAAAGTTAGGACTTGTGAAGGTTTCGGCCAAGCCATGTTTTGGGCTAAAAATCATGTTAAAGATCTCCTCATTTGTTGCAAATGTTTACTCATGATAGATTAAGCATAAAAGTATGATTTTTGAAAGTTTTGTAGAATCCTAAAACCCCCTAGGGTTTTCGGCCATATCAAGGTTAAAGGGCTAGGGTAAACTCCAACCTTTCCAAGCATGATTAGTATGTTTCCTATGATATCTTATGGGTAATAATGGTGGTTTATATAAATTTTCCTATGGGCTTGTTACCCTTTGAGGGTTTTGGCCAACATATGAGTTAGGCCTAGGACTTAGGGTTAAGTCCAATCAAGGGTTCAAATGGTTTTCCATGGCATGATAGATAAGGTATGGGATGTTAATCATGACCTAGGCAAATTTTCTATGGACCCATGTTCTCTTAAGGTTTCGGACAAGACCCAAACCTAGGGTTTGGATTAGGTTAGGGTCTCAAGGATGCATGTTTAAAAATTACCATGAGGATAGTACATAGTTAAGCAGGATGTAAGGATCTTTATATCACTGAAATTTTAGTTTATGTGTGTGATGTAACATGACCTTGTATGTTAGATTTTATGTTATGTTTTACTCATGAATATTTAGATCATATACCATGAATATATGTAATTGATGTAGGAGTATGTATGCTAGAAGAAATGTATCATGTATGAATTGCATGTTTATTATGTGCCATGATCATGCGAGCTTTATGAACCAAGAGAATGTTTATGTCCAGAACCATGATTATGCATGCATGTTCTATTTTATAAATAAAGAATGATAAGTATGAATGATAAGTATTAATGATGAAGGCATAACGATGATACGACATAAGTATGAATGATAAGTATGAATGACAAGTATGAATGATGAAACATGCATAATTATTTTATTTTTATGAATGGGCTTGTACCGGACCGAAGTAAGGGTCCAAGGGATGAGCACCTTAGGAACGCCCCGATTCTGGACTACCGAAGCTGTCCACGGTTCTGGGACTACCGAAGCTGTCCAACAGGGATGGGTACCTTAAGAACGCCCCGGTGTTTGGAACTACCGTAGTTGTTCCTACCCTAATAGGTCGGGGCTCGCTACCTCGTATTTACTTAGGGATGCGCGCTTATGATGTATGTATGTGGTACAAGCCGGGGACACCAATGATGTTATGTTTATGTTAAGCATTTAAAAGTATGATTTTGAAAATTAAGCATCCTTATGTAGTAAATGCATTTGACTCATGCATACATTCATGTTATGCATCACACCAGGGTAAGTATATTGTATATTCATGTATGCTAAGAATTATGCTATGAAAAGGTATGTTTCATATTCATGTATGCTAAGAATTATGCTATGAATAAGTATGTTTCATGTGCATGTATGCTAAGAATTATGTCATGAATAACTATATTTCATATTCATGTATGCTAAGAATTATACTATGAATAAGTATGTTTCATGTGCATGTATGCTAAGAATTATGTCATGAATAAGTATGTTTCATATTCATGTATGCTAAGAATTATGTCATGAGTAAGTATGTTTCATATTCATGTATGCTAAGAATTATGCTATGAATAAGTATGTTTCATGTGCATGTATGCTAAGAATTATGTCATAAATAAGTATGTTTCATATTCATGTATGCTAAGAATTATGTCATGAGTAAGTATGTTTCATATTCATGTATGCTAAGAATTATGTTATGAATAAGTATGTTTCATATTCATGTATGCTAAGAAATATGTTATGAATAAGTATGTTTCATATTCATGTATGCTAAGAATTATGCTATGAATAAGTATGTTTTATGTGCATATATGCTAAGAATTATGTCATGAATAAGTATGTTTCATATTCATGTATGCTAAGAATTATGCTATGAATAAGTATGTTTCATGTGCATGTATGCTAAGAATTATGTCATGAATAAGTATGTTTCATATTCATGTATGCTAAGAATTATGCTATAAAAAGGTATGTTTCATATTCATGTATGCTAAGAATTATGTCATGAGTAAGTATGTTTCATATTCATGTATGCTAAGAATTATGTCATGAATAAGTATGTTTCATATTCATGTATGCTAAGAATTATGTTATGAATAAGTATGTTTCATATTCATGTATGCTAAGAATTATGCTATGAATAAGTATGTTTTATGTGCATGTATGCTAAGAATTATGTCATGAATAAGTATGTTTCATCTTCATGTATGCTAAGAATTATGCTATGAATAAGTATGTTTCATGTGCATGTATGCTAAGAATTATGTCATGAATAAGTATGTTTCATATTCATATATGCTAAGAATTATGTCATGAGTAAGTATGTTTCATATTCATGTATGCTAAGAATTATGCCATGAATAAGTATGTTTCATGCTCATGTACGTTAAGAATTATGCTATGCTAAGTATGTTGTAGACTTATGTTTATGTTATGAATCATGCTATGTTAGTTCTTCATATGCTTACGACTTACGCCAAGATTATGCTTATGTTGTATGCTCAGAATTATGTATGTCAGATACTTGACATGTTTATGTTTAAGTGATGTATGGTTTTAGTGAGTAGGAAAGGGTCTTACTAAGCCTGTGTGCTTATAGTCTTATTTTCTTCGTACCGCAGATTAAGCAAGAGGTTACTAAGGGAAGCAGCAGGAGAGGCAAGAGCATGTGTGTGTGTGGCGGTGACTTGGCAAAGGATCCTTTTATTTACACATATTTCATGTCTTGGGTTTTGAAAATGCCTCCTTAAATTTTATTCTATGTTTATAATGGTTATGCCTAATGAACGGTTTAAGACTCATGATGCTATGGTTACAGATAAGTTACTGCTATTTATGATGATTATGAATAAGTTATGGAATGGTTATATCATGATGTCATGCATGTCGTTGATATGCTAAGTCCAATGACACTAGGTTCATGGATGACAAGTTTAGGCATGTATACATGTTCAAGTATTAGTTGCATGGTAAAACGCACGTGTATAAAGAAAAAAAATTATTCCGCTGCATTAAGATGTTTTATACGTACATGTATATTTAGCGTAATGACGCCTTCCTCGCCACACCTTAAGGTGTGGGAAAAAGGCGGGCGTTACACAAATTCTCCCCCATGGTCACTGATAAGTACTATTTTATTGATTAATTGAGTTGCGAAAATCCAAGTTTGACCTATGTTTTTATTGCTTAATTGTGAAATTGCCCTAGGTTTTAGAACTTACTCTTATTTTGGATTTAATTGCAAATTTACACATATTTGGATTAATTGGCCACTAAATTTTGGATCTATTTTTGTAGGTATGAAAGGTTCATGGACCTAGGGCATACTGGGTCAAACTTGAGTCGGAAGTGGAGCCGGATCGAATTATCAAGCTTACGATTAATCCGGGCCGTCCGATTCAAAAGCGGCGAGATCTGAGCCATCCGGGACTATCTGAAGCAATCCAAGCTAGGGTTAGGGTTGATCAAGCATTCTGATCATGATCTAAAAGTTTCATCGCAATCAGAGCTAAATCAACCGTTGGATCAAGCTCGGAGAGCACTAGATCGTCCATTCAAAGACTAAGTTGATCTGGACCATCCGTTGCACATCTGGAGGATCCGAGCTACCACAAGGCAGATCCTGACCCCTGATCAACATCCTCAAAGTTTGGCTCAAATCAGAGCAAGATCAGCCGTTGGATTTTCTCAAATCAATCTGAGCCGTTCAATGTTAAATACTTAAGCAAAATTCTACGCAGCTTCTTCCCTTCATCGCGTCTTCGCCGCAACAGTGTTTTCCTTCGGTTTTTCATCGTGTTCTTCATGTTCTTCATCCATTCGAAGGCGTGATCCCTCAATTCTTCACTAGTGCAAGAGCTAGGTCAGTGAAGAGAGTCTCAGTGAGGTTTTCAGATTGGGTTTTGCTCAATAGCAAGGCTGCGTGAGGTTTCAGCAGCTTTGATATCCGATTTCAGCGAGCTCAGCTATGCACCATCTCCACTGAATCCGAGCTGTCCAGAGGGGTTCCTTGGAAGGTTCGGATCATTCCCTAATCACAATCGCAAGCCACCACAGCGAGTTTGAGAAATTGGAAGCAGATTTCAGCTTGAGCAGGGGCTGATTTGATTCGGTAGTAGAGACAGTTCTTCACTGATTTGTTGAGCTTGCGGGTCCGATGTTCTCCCTTGATTGACGACCAAGGAGCTCTTGAGTTGGAGGAGGGTTGAGGAGTAGCTTAGATAATTAAATTTCATTGTGTTTTAGCTGTAGTTTAATTTCTGCACGAATTCTGTTCTGAATTTTCAGTTATATCAGCTGTTAGGTTTATTTTCTGAATTGTTTAGCTTAATTAGGTTTTCAATCTTTAAGTTAAGTAGTTGAGGAGCTTGTTTAGTGAACAATAGTATTTAATTTCAGTTCATTTAGTGTTTAATTGCTTGCGTTCATTTCTGTAGCTGCGTATCAGAATTTTCCTTCTGCATTTCAACTCTGCGTATCAGTCCTTTAATTTCTGCATTATCATATTAGCTAGTTTAGTTTGTTGCTGAATCGTTTCTTATATTAGTTTGGTAATTTCGATCTCAGTTGCTTAGTTTGGATTAGTTTCCCATTTGGTTTCAATTCTTGCAATTCCTGTTCTGATTTCTGCCTTCATTCAGATTTCATATCTGTGAATCCAATTGCAGCTTCTGCAATTCGAATTGCTTGAGAAGTCTGTATTTGATTTGTTGTTTCACATCTAATTGTTTCACTTTAGCTGCTGGTTGATTTGCAATCAGTTCGTAGCTGCAAAATCTGCTCGATACATGCTATGAGAATTCTGCAGATTTGTTTCTGAAATTCTGCAGATTTGTGAGCTGAGTTGTTGAAATTCTGCATGCATGTGTCAAGATCAGTCTCGGCATGGGTTTGTGTCAAGTTGAGTGAAATTACGGTGTACTTTTGAGCTTGAAATTAGTCTCTTTCGCAGTCATTGCATTTTGAGTTGTTAGAATTGGTTTTGGCACAAAGGGTTCAGTTTTGGCACATAGGTTCACTTGTGTGCCAAGCTGATTTGAGCATTGATTGCATCAGATTTTTACTTGTTTTTGTGGCATACGATTGTGTTTGAAATCAATAGTTTGCACTCACTCATTTCTGAATTTCGTTGGTAGTGGTTGGCTTCCAAAAACAGTGTAGCTAGTTGAGTTGAAGTGCTTGTTCAAATTCTGAATTTCGCATGTTTCTCATTGTATTAAGCTTGTTCGTTTCAAAAATCTTCCATCACTGTGTTTAATAAATTGTTCAGCAATAAGATTGCATTTAGTATCAATAGTGCGCCCTTTCTAATATCAAGTTAGTTCCCTTGGTTGAGTTGGGTTTTCCATTGGTTGAGTTGTTTATTTCCATCATTTTGTGTGGTTTATTAGCTAAGTCCTCTATTTTCATTGCCATTTCCATTCCGAATTTATAACCCAAAATCTAATTACTTATTCGAAACCCAAAAACACAAACGGCACATAAATACAAGGTCGAATCTCACAACATCAACTAGTCCCTTGGAAAAATACGACCTGTGGCCCCTTGCTACATTCTCTTGTTTTGATTGCAAAAAGGGTTTCCAGCATTTCATTTATATTTAAATTTGAGACCCACATTTGTTACAGTCTATTTTGGGTCCGTCAAATTTTTGGCGCCATTGCCGGGGAACTACTAGTTGATTTGTTTGATTTTTGCTTGTGCACTTATTTCATATCATTCTTGATTTATTTCTGTGCTTATTGTTATATCTGGTGATTTGATTTTATTTGTTTTATCTCTTTATCCACTTTTACTGCGATTTGTTTTGTTTTATGACCAGGTCTTCAGGTGGTGATTTAGAAGAATTTGACCCTGAGATTGAGAGGACTTTCAGAGCCAGGAGGAGCCAGGGCATTCTTTCTGAGACTACAGATATCCCTCCTATTCAGACTATTTTCACTTACTCAGGGAGTAACATGGCAGATCACCAGAGAACCATGAAGGAGCTCGCAGCACCAGATGCTGCATTTCAGTACTCCAGCATAGCTTATCCAGAGCTGGCGGGAGATTTTGAGCTCAGATCTGGACTCATTAATTTGCTGCCAAAGTTTCAGGGATTAACTGGAGAGGATCCAAACAGACACCTTCACAAATTCCATGTTGTATGCTCTACTATGAAGCCTCAGGGCATTTCTGAAGAAGATATTAAGCTGAGAGCTTTCTCCTTTACACTGACAGGAGCAGCAAAAGACTGATTTTATTATCTACCTACAGGACATGTGTCTAGTTGGATCTCCATGAAGAAAGCATTTTTGGAAAAAATATTTCCCAGCCTCCAGAACAGCTATAATCAGAAAAAGCATCTGTGGAATTCAGCAAGTGGTGGGTGAGACACTCTATGATTAATGGGAAAGATTCAATAAATTGTGTTCAAGTTGCCCCCAGCATCAGAACAGCGAGCAACTTTTAATTCAATACTTTTATGAGGGATTGCTGCAGATGGATAGAATCATGATAGATGCTGCAGCTGGAGGGGCCCTAGTGAACAAAACGCCAATTCAAGCTAGGGAGCTCATTTCAAATATGGCTGAGAATTCCCAACAATTTGGAAGCAGAGCCTTGACCACCAGAGGAGTGGGTGAAGTTCAGGTAGTTCCTACTGATCAGAAAGAGATAAGGAATTCATTGGCAGAGATCACATCACTTATTAAGGAATTGAAGGTTAATAATGCAAATCAAGGCTCAAATCTTTCAGCAACTCCACAATCTAATCAAGTGATGAGTGTGTGTGGCATTTGCTCTAGTCAAGAGCACACTTCAGATTCATGCCCCACCCTCCAACAGGATGAGACAGTAGCAGCATTAGTAAGAGGACAATTTCAAGCAAGAAACAATCCTTATTCCTCTACTTATAATCCCGGTTGGAGGAATCATCCAAATTTGAGGTACGGGAACGCTTTCTGCCAACAAGACCCTCAACCGCAGCCTTCACAGTAGCCTCTACAGAATTTTTAGCAGCCCCAGCAAACTCAGAATAATCAACAAGTTTTTCAGCCGTCGAACCAAAATTTTCAGCCTCCATTTCAGCCTAATTTCCAACAAACTCAGCAACCATTTCAGCAATAATTTCAGCAATTCGAACTTCAATTCCAGCAATATCATCAAGGGCAGCAAGGTTTTCAATCATTTCCAGCTTTCCAAACTCAAAACCAACAAAATTTTCAGCCCTCACAGCCCTTGAATCAGAATTTCCAGCCCTACAATCAAGGGTTTCAAAATCAGAATTTTTAGCCCTCGCCACAGAATTTTTCATTTCAAAATCAGAATTTTCAAGGCTACAACTCCCATCAAGGTTTCCAATCATGTCAGCCCTTGAATCAACCCTATCAACAACCCCAACAGCCATGTTTTCAGGGATCACAGCAAGCTCAACCATTTCAGCCGACTACTTCATCATTTCAAGGTCAGTCAAGGAGCTATGCTAACCAAGGAGGCTATGGGAGCTCAAGTGGAGGAAGTGCGCAGCATCAACAAATGATGGAGATGCTACAACAAGTTGTACAAACGCAACAACAACAACAAGCTTGGCAACAACAACAACAACAACACAATCAAAACATTGAGAGGCAAATGGGTCAATTGGCTAATGGAATTAATCAAAATCAAGCTCAAGGATCAAGTCAACTCCCTTTCCAAACTGTTCCTAATCCTAAAGGAAATGTGAGTGCTATAACTTTGAGGAGTGGGAAGGTCACTTCATCTCCAAAGAGTCCAAGAGCAGATTTTTCAGAAAACCGGACAGCAACTTCAATTCCAGCCCAAAACAGCCATGAAATGACTTCAAATTCAGCTGATTCCACCCCTAGCCCGTGCCCAACCCCTTCCTCAAGCAACCCTCCAAATTTGGTGGAAAACGGAGAAGAAATCAGTGCCGAGACGCAAGGGACAGCAGCCACTTCGCAGGGGACAGCAGGGCAGAATTCAACATCTCTACCTCCGGCCAAAGAAGATGATTTTAGGGTTCCTTTACCCTTTCCACAGTGGAAGACACTAGCCAAAAAGCAAGTGGAGGAGGAGAAGGCTAAGGAATTCAATGAGTTAGTGGCACTTTTTAGTAAGGTAGAGATCAATGTACTTTTGTTGACCATGATCAAGCAAATTCCAAAGTATGCTAAGTTTTTGAAAGATCTTTGTGTTCATAAAAAGAAACTTAAGGAAAATAAATTGGTCAGCTTTGAGAAGAATATTTCAGCACTTATCCACACCATTCCTCAGAAGTGTGAAAACCCAGGGGTATTTACTGTTTCTTGTGAGATTGGGAGCACCATATTCCATGATGCTATGCTTGATTTAGGAGCTTCCATAAATGTGATGCCCAGGTCAGTATTTCATATGCTCGGCATAGGCCCTTTACAACCCACTGGTGTGGTGATACAGCTAGCAGATAGGAGTCAGACCCACCCAGTAGGTATGATTGAAGATGTTTTGGTGAAAGTAAAGGAGCTAATATTTCCTGCAGACTTTTATATTTTGGATATGGAGGGAGATTATTTGGCACACCGTTCTCCGCTTATTTTAGGCAGACCGTTTCTGAAAACTGCTAGAACCAAGATTGATGTATATGCCGGTACACTTTCTATGGTGATTGGAGATACAGTTGTTCAGTTTAGCCTTTTTGATGCTATGAAGCATCCGAGAGAGGATCACTCCATCATGAGCATGGACATTCTAGAGGAGCTGGCGCAGACAGAGTTAGAGGCTGAGGGATTTCTGGAGGATTTTTCTGGAGGAGCAATTGATTCAGAGGAGGCTGAGAAAATACTTACTGCAGAGACTGAGGATTTTTCAGAAGACATTTCAGATGCATTTCCAGTTGGAGAGGTTTTTCTAGGTGTAGGGGATTGCACAGAGCCCCAAGGATCACCTATTTTTCTTGATATTCAAAGTGTAGGGGATTGCACAGAGCCTCGAGGATCACCTATTTCTACTGAAGAAGACCAGAGTGAACTGAAGCCATTACCAGGCCATTTGAAGTATGCATATCTAGGAGAGGAGCAGACTTTTCCCGTGATTATTGCACAGCATTTGGAGTCAGAACAAGAAGAAAAATTATTGCAAGTCCTGAGGCACTACAAGAAGGCAATTGGGTGGACTTTATCAGATATACCAGGTATCAGCCCAGCTATCTGCATGCACAGGATATTTTTGGAAGACAATGTCAAACTTGTGAGGCAACCACAAAGAAGACTCAACCCACTTATTTTGGATGTTGTAAAGAAAGAGGTGACTCGACTTCTACAGGCAGGTATCATTTACCCTATTTCTGACAGTCAGTGGGTTAGTCCTATTCACGTGGTGCCCAAGAAATCTGGAGTGACCGTGGTGGCAGATGAAAGCAATGAACTAGTGCCCACCAGAGTTAAGAATTCCTGGAAAGTCTGCATTGATTACAGGAAGCTCAACAAGGTCACAAGGAAAGATCACTTCCCTTTACCCTTCATTGATCAGATGCTTGAGAGATTGGCAGGGAAGTCGCACTATTGTTTCTTGGATGGATTTTCAGGCTATTATCATATTTGCATAGATCCAGAGGACCAGGAGAAGACCACCTTCACTTGCCCCTTTGGCACTTTCGCCTACAGACGTATGCCCTTCGGACTCTGCAACGCACCCGGTACATTTTAGAGATGCATGGTAAGTATCTTTGGTAAGTTGCTAGAGGACTGTATGGAGGTATTCATGGATGATTTTTCAGTTTATGGCACATCTTTTGATTCATGCTTAAATAACTTGTCTAGGGTTTTACATCGTTGCATTGAAACTAACCTTGTTCTTAATTTTGAGAAATGTCACTTTATGGTAGAGCACGGGATTGTACTTGGACATATAGTCTCTCAGAAAGGTATTGAGATAGATCCTGCTAAAATCAGTGTTATTTCTTCTTTATCTTACCCCGTATGCGTACGGGATGTTCGTGCTTTTCTTGGACATGCAGGATTTTACCGCAGATTTATTAGAGATTTCAGCTTGATTGCTCGACCCTTGACACGACTTTTGCAGAAAGATGTTGAGTTTCATTTGATGAAAAATGCAAGGAAGCTTTTCATAGACTCAGGAGGCTCTTACCTCAGCTCCTATTATTACATCACCTGACTGACTTACCAATTTGAATTAATGTGTGATGCTTCTAA
>JAGFNQ010000475.1:22342-212560 GCA_024364735.1 Boesenbergia rotunda
TATGTTTTCAAAATGGGTGGAGGCCATTCCCTCCAGGACTGATGATTCTTCTGTTATTTGTAGTTTTGTTAGGTCACATATTTTCTGCAGGTTTGGAATTCCAAGAGCAATAATCAGTGACTAAGGATCTCATTTTTGCAACAAACACATGAAGGCGATGCTTAGCAGATATAGGGTGGCACATAAAGTTTCTACATCCTATCATCCCCAAACAAATGGACAGGCTGAGATTTCAAACAGAGAGATCAAGTCAATCTTAGAAAAGACAGTCGGGCCCACTAGAAAAGACTGGAGCAAGAGGCTAGATGACGCACTCTGGGCCTACAGAACAGCATACAAGACACCGATTGGCATGTCACCCTACCGCTTGGTTTATGGTAAGGCTTGTCACCTCCCCGTGGAAATAGAGCACAAGGCATATTGGGCGGTGAAAGCTTGTAATTTCGATGCTACCAAGGCGGGGGAAGAGAGAAAATTGCAACTCCAAGAACTTGAAGAAATTCGGCTAGAAGCATTTGAAAATTCAAGGATCTACAAGGAGAAGACAAAGAACTTCCATGACAAGCACATTGTGAAGAAAGATTTCAAAGTTGGTGACAAGGTACTAATGTACAAATCAAGGCTCAAATTGATAAAAGGTAAATTAAGGTCAAGGTGGGATGGTCCATTTATTGTAACCAATATTTTTCCCTATGGTGTTGTGGAAATTCAAGATGCATCTGACGGTTTTATTTGGAAAGTTAATGGCCACCGGCTCAAAAGGTACTTTGAAGAGCTAAAGGAGCTAGAGGTGGATGGGTTGGACATGAACGAAGCTATCTACCCAACTTAAGGGGAGTTCATTTTCTCTACCATTTATTGTACATATCATTTTCATGTTTCTAGGAATAAATGTTTCTCTTTTTAAAATAAGTAGTGGATAATAAATTCTTATGAAACATGACATGAATAAAAATCATTGTAAATACCATGTCTTTTGTTTTAGTACTTCTTCTTGCATGATTAGGAATAAATGTATCCCTCTAGGTTAACTTATTGTCATTTTAGAGTCTTTTGAAAATAAATTAAATTTGGTTGTCAAAACTTAGGGTTTAAGCTTATGGATGAAATCTTGGATGCTTGAGTACTACTTTTCTTTAGATTCTTGATTGAGGACTTGAGATGAATTATTTTTGCCTAGTGAGAATTAGCCTTACTTTGGTGATACACATATGTTATTGTAGTCTAGAACTTGCTTAGGTTCTTTCAAAACCATATTTCGATGATTGGATCACATTTATAGAGACTAATCACTTTGTTTACCTCTTCCCATTAATTTTGGCAAAAATCATATCTATTCTATTTGTCTTTCCTTATTCCTAATCTTAACCCCAATTTTTCTATGGATTTGTTTGCTTGGGATGTTTTCTTGATGCTATTTTGCCCGAGACGGACAACGATTTAAGTGTGGGGGAGTGATTAGTGATTTGGAAGCAATTTTTATCAAGGATGCACTTCATTTCGGGAAATTTTTTTTTTTTTTGCCAAGTGAGTTGAGTTTGGAGTCAAAAATGAGCAAGAAGAAGTGGACAAAGATTGAAAACAATTGAAGATTCTTGACCATCAATTGGAGATCCAAACCATGTTGTGCCAAGGTGAATTCGGCTGAAATTCTTTGCCAAAGAGAGAAGAAAAACATTTAGGAGCATGTTTCGGCCAGCTCACTAAATGCTGGAATTCTATGCCAAACATGAGGGAAGAAAGGAGTTTTTGTGTGCAAATTAGCAATGGAATGACAGCTGAACTTGATTTAAGATCAGAAGCTGAGTTGAGATGCAAGGTTGAAAATCTGAACAAGTGTAGAAAATAATTTCAGAAAAGCTGCAGAATGGTTCTTCCCTGCTGCCGTGGAGCTGAATTTGAGAGAAAAACAGAAAAAATTCAGAAAACAAACCCAAGACAAGTTGGCACGCAAGAAGTGAAGTGTGGATCAAGAATTGGGAAGTTAGAATTGTAAAAGTTAAGTTCATACAACAATCTGTTTGAGTCTGAATTGAGGACTGAAAAATCTGATTGGAAGCAGCAGAAATCTGTGCAAAACTGTTTGGATTTGAAAATTCTGTTTGGATTAGAAATTGAAGTGAAGGAACTGATTTGAATACCGGAAATGAATTAAGGTAGCAAGGGCTGTTTACAAGGATTGAGAACAGAACCAGATTGGAAAGTTGAGCTGAAAATGCAGCTGAAGCAGTTTGTGTCGAAAATAACCACTGCTGATCAAAGGAGAAAGAAAATGTGGTTGTTTAGATTTTTTAGATCAAGAACAGAAAAAAAAGAAGCTGTGAAATTTGGAGCTGGGAATTCTGAATGGCAGTGCATTTGTTGCTACCTAGTGCGAAATCTGAATGCTTAATCTGAATTCTGAATTGAAGCTGAATTGAGGCTGATGTAGAAGCTGCACACAAACTGTATAATCTGAAGCCAAGAGAAATTTGTGCCAAAATAAGAGGAAGGAAAGAAAAATCTGGGCAGTGAAGTGAAGCTGAGAAAAATCTGAAGAAGTTTGACTTGGAGCTGCTAGATGATACAAGCTGAAGGTGAAACAAGCTGCAAAGTGCTGTAAAAAATTCTGTGAAGGGCTGAATTGGTTTCCCTAGGGCATGCATTTGAAGCTCATGGCAGGTTGGAGTGGAGTCAAGTTCTGAACAAGGATTTGGGGAGCATTAGCACAACAAGATTGAGCAAAATGAAAACCAAGAATAGAAGTTAGCAGCTGGACAGATCTGAAATCAAGAAAAAAAAAATGAGGAAAGCTGTGCCAAGGTTTTAAATGGCACGTAATCAGAAAATTGCAGCTGTCAAGTGCTAAAATCTGAATAGCAGCTGAAACAAGCTGAACTCCAGCTGAAAACAATTGAATGAAGCTGAGGAAAAGCTAGAATCTGAAGCAGGAAATGCAGAGAAAGTTTGAAACAATTGCAGCAGAAATTGGTGCCAAAGGGAAGGAAAGAAAAAAAAACAGTTGCAGAAATTGCAGCTCACAAGCTTCAAGTGAACTGATCTGCTGTTCTTGAAGCTCACGGCAGCTCATGCAAATTGAAGATTTGTTCCACCATCATTCTGATTGCAGTAGAGAAAAGGAAGAAAGAGAAAAAAATTCAGAAAACAAAACAAAGAGCAAGGTTGGCACGCATAGGCAATTTGGCACATTAAACCAAGGAAGGGTTTTTTCATCCAAATCAAAGGAAATTATTTAAGTTTGACTTCACCACATTTTTATAGCACTAGAGGACTGTATAGAGAAGCAAAGAGCATCAAAATATCCTCAAGCACTCAAGTCTTCCACTTTGTCCATTTTTCCATTTTCTTGGCTTTTATTCCACTCCTTACCATTTTCTATGTTTTCATTTGTTTTTGTAGATGTTGAATCCTAATTATGACTAATGGTGGAGAGTAGATAATAAACAAGCTTATGGTAGTGCAAGAAGCATGTGTGTTTGAGTGAGCTCCACTTCCATCATCAATTTAGAACTTAAGGAGAGAGCCACCAAAATTTTCCTTGAAAGGCTAGTGATTTAAATTCATCTCAATGACTCATGATGGATGAAAAGGCTAAGTTGTTGATTTAAGGACAAAATACTAATCCATAGAGCTTAGATTTTTGAGAATTGACAACCTTAGGTAATTTCTTTTCATTTGCTTCTAATTATGCTTAAGAAATCTAGGGGATACATACTTAGTGTTTTCGTGAGACGCTCAAGCTCAAGTGTGGGGGAGTTGATAAGTACTATTTTATTGATTATTTGAGTTGCTAAAACTCATGTTTGACCTATGTTTTTATTGCTTAATTGTGAAATTGCCCTAGGTTTTAGAACTTACTCTTATTTTGGACTTAATTGCAAATTTACACATATTTGGATTATTTGGCCACTAAATTCTTGATCTATTTTTGTAGGCATGAAAGGTTCATGGACTTAGGGCATATTGGGTCAAACTTGAGTCGGAAGTGACCCGAATCGAGTTATCAAGATTTGGATTAAATCCGGGCCGTCTGATTCAAGAGCGGCTAGATCTGAGCCATCCGGGACCATCTGAAGAAATCCGAGCTAGGGTTAGGGTTGATCAAGCACTCTGATCAAGATCTGAAGGTTTCACTCCAATCAGAGCTAAATCAACCGTTGGATCAAGCTCGGAGGGCTCTAGATCATCCATTCAAAGATTAGGTTGATCTGGACCATCCGTTGCACATCTGGAGGATCCGAGCTACCACGAGGCAGATCCTGACCCCAAATCATCATCATCAAAATTTGGATCAAATCAGAGCAAGATCAGCTGTTGGATTCATCCAAATCAATCTGGACCGTCCATTCCTATGTATTTAATCAGAAATCCTGCGCAGCTCACCCTCGTCGCGTCTTCGCCGTTCTTGCGTTTCTTCGTTGTTCTCCATCGCTTCTTCAGATTTTTCTTCCAAGAAGGCGTGACCACCTCAACATTCAATCCTCGATCAAGAACTAAATCCTTGGTGATCGTTTCCTTGAAGAATTCAGCTCCATTTGCGCCGGAACAGGGATTGCTTGAGGGTTTCGGCAATTCTTCAGTCCTATCACTTGCTTCTCATCCATGATCCATTTCCAAGCGTCTGAGCCACTTGTAGGGGTTCTCAGGTGAGCTAAGACGATTCTCAAATCATCATCGCAGCTCCATCAGTTGAGATAGAGTTGATCGGATTGTAAATTCCAGCTAAGTGCAGATTTGAGCAGAGTCAACTTCAGAAATGATTTTCCACTGATTTGCTGAGCCTAGGGGTTCGAAGCCAGCTCTTGCTTGACGACCAAGAAGTTCTTGAGCTGGGGAAGGGTTGAGGATAGTTTAGCTAGCTAATTTTCATTGTTTAGTTGTAATTTGATTCTGAAATCTGTTTGTTCACTGAAATTTCGTATCAGCTGTTTGGTTACTTCCTTAAGTTGTTTCTGCTCTAGTTAGGTTTCTTTTCTACCAGGTAATTAGTTAGGAATCTTGTTTATGAACAATTGGGTTTGATTTTAGTTATTTCAGTTTTGTTGCTTGCGTGCCAAATTCAAATTGCGTGCCACTTTTATTTCTGCAATTTCTGCTGATTTCTGAGCTTGTATCAGGGCTGTTTGTTGGCCAAATTGTCTCTGCATTTTAGTTGTGTTAATTCCTGCAGTAGAGTTAGAGATATGCTTGCTTAGTTAACATAGAACTTGATTTTAGTCCCCTACAATTCAGTCCATGTTTTCAGCTTAGCTAGCACTACATTTCTGCAATTCTGTTTTCATTACTGCATTTTCCTTCATTTCTGCATTCTTTTCTTTGCTTCGGTTTGTGTCTAAAGTGAGCTGTTTGTGTCTGGTTTTCTTCATCCATTCCTGCCAAGTTCTTAATTGATAGTTTGCTTTTCAAATTGCATTCGGTCAGCTGCATTTCTGAATTGCTAGAAGTAGTTTTAGGCACAAAAATTCAGTTTTTGGCACAAAGATTTCAGCTTGCGTGCCAAGCTGTTTTGGGCATTGTTTTCACATCAGTTTTCACTTATCTTTTGGTGTAGGATAGCTTTTGAAATCTATTGATATCATCCTTAGAATCCCTGAAGTTTCCTTGCATTGGTTAGCTTCCTAAACTTGTAGCTATGTTGAGTTATTGCTTGTGTGAATTCTGAATTTTGTATGCATCGAATTGTGTTAAATCTGTTTGTTCCGAAATCTTCCATCTCTGCACTTATTTAATTGTTTAGCATCAAGATTGCATTTGATATCCATTGAGTTCCCTTTTAATTTCGATTTAGCCACCTTAGTTGAGCCGGTTCATCTCCGGTTGAGTTATTATTCACTATCGTTGTTTAGTTCCTTTATTTAGTTTGTTTTTATTTTATTGCCATTTCCATTCCGAATTTACAACCCAAAATCCAATTACTTATTTAAAACCCAAAAACACAAACGACACATAAACCAAGCTCGAATCAAACACGACAACTAGCTCCGAGAAAAATACGACCTGTGGCCCCTTTGCTACATTTTCAGATTTTGATTGCAAAAAGGGTTTCCAGCTTTTTATTTATACAAATTTTAAATTCTGATGGACCCACACATTTCGTGACAACTTTAACCATAGTAAATCGGTTCCGTCACCTAGCCCTCCAAGCTAGGAACCTGACCCTCCAAGCCAGGACTTTTTCACCTAACCCTCCAAGTTGGGACTTTTCACCTAGCCCTCCAAGTTAGGACTTTTCACCTAGCCCTCCAAGCTAAGAATTTTCACCCAACCCTTCCGAATTAGGACTTTTCACAACCTAGCCCTCCAAGCTAGGATTTTCAACACCTAACCCTCCAGGTTAGGATTTTCCAACACCTAGCCCTCCAAGCTAGGATTTTCCATACCATGCCTAATCCCCGATCAAGACTTAACCATAATCATAATCAACATCAACCTAAACTAAAATCGGTGTCAACACCAAAACAGCAATCAGGGTCAGACTACATCAACATTTACTTGGTATCCACCCCGGCCGGGTGACTAATCCAAGAATCCGTCGGTGGATCACTCCCCGGATAACCTCCGGCTAGCTCTCGTCGCTCCTTGTGGGTGGAGAAACCTCACCACAACACCTTTGACAACCTTATGCCCAAAGACTACTAACTTGCCTTTAACCAAGACAAGTTTCGTCAAGAAACTCAGTCACCACGAAGTCCTCTTTAAATAGGACTCAGGGCTGATTTCCTGCTACCAGTCGACTGCCCCCATGGCAGTCGACTGGTGCCAGCCAAATTCTACCGTTGACACTCCCAACGTTCAAATTTTCCAGCTCACCAGCCACCTACTAGTCGACTGCTCCCAGAGTAGTCGACTGGTCCCTAGCTGAATCCCTTCCCGAGTACATTCACATAGCACTCGATCCTCACGACTCGACTGACTCCTCATCCGCAGCCTCGACTATTGCCTTCGCGCCCTCTTCATCTTTGGCTCCCGTCCCTCGGATGCACGCAAGCCTCCAGCTTGCCTCCATGCCATCCTTCACGCATGCCTCGAAGTCCGCGCCCCTCAGCTCATCGTCCCTGCTCACCAAAGTCCCTCGGATGCGCACGCAAGCCTCCAGCTTGCTTCCATGCCATCCTTCACCGTACCGAGGCCGTCCAGTCAAGTCCATATGTGTAACCTGTACAACCTGCACACTCAACATACACATATAAGAATACAAGGGAAAACCTAACTTAAACCCTTTGCCCAAACATCAAAACCTATGGTCACTCCGGACCATCTTAGGGCCGATTGCTCCAACACATACAGGGCGCCCGGGTCCTTCAGGACGCCTGGCCTAGTATGCTTTCGAAGCGATTCTTGCTCAACTGCTCGTTTGGATTTGACCTTGGGCGCCTGGGACGCCCGGGACCTCCCGGGCGCCTAGCCCAGCTACTGCCCCTCTCCATTGAGGCGTTCTGAGCTGCAGAAACTCATTCCTTTGGTCCCTGCATCCAAGGTTAGTTCCACAACAAACAAGGCAAGAATGTTAGTTAGTTTTTCACAGCCGTAGCTGCCTTAGTTCTGACTTCGGGTCTCCCAAATGGAACCCTAGGTCGAACCGACGCCTACTGTTCCTTCGACGGGGAACGCGTCCTCACCTACTCCTCTCAGGAGAATTTATCTTTTGCCAACCAGCTCCTCCGGTTGGACTTTTGCCTAACATTCCTTCGCCAGGTCTTCGGTACCAAGCAGTCCTTCGCCAGGTGCCTAGCAGCCCTTCGCCAGGTCTTAGATTCCCAGCAGCCCTTCACCAGGTGCCTAGCAGTCCTTCGCCAGGTCTTAAACTCCTAGCAACCCTTCGCCAGGTGCCCAGCATCCCTTCGCCAGGTCTTCAGGTTTCGATGCCTAGCAGTCCTTCGCTAGGTGCCCAATAGCCCTTCGCCAGGACTTCGTTCTGCACACTCAGTGAGCACATTAGATCACAATAACATCTTAACTTTTGAACCCTTTGCCAATATCAAAACCCAGGTTCGACTTAGGTGCTGCCTGCACCAACAATCTCTCCCTTTTTGATTTATGGCCACTCGGTTCAAAAAGTTAAGTTTAAACAAAAACAGGTAAAATTCCAATTTCATTTCCTCCCCTTGGAAGAAATCTCCCCCTAGATTTTTCAAAGGTTCGCGGGGTTTGAAAAAGTTTCTAAGTCTAAAAGGGAAATTATTTTTCAACACTTAGAATCTTTTCCAAAAAAAAATGTAAGTTTAGAGAATATTTTCCAAAAAAAATTTTGGGTTGGAAAACAATGTAGTTAGAAATTATTTTCCAAAAATAATTTTTAAGTTGGGCACTTGGAAAATTTGCACTTTAGAGAATTTACACTTAGAAAATTTTCAAGTCAATACTTAGTTTTCGCACTTTAAAAAATTTTCTAAACTTCTTCTGATGTTTTTAATCCTTAGAAAAACTGAAATTTTAATACAAAAAGATTTCTACCATATTTTTGAGTTGTGAAAAATTTTCCCAAGCACTTTAGAAAGTTTTCAAGAAAATTTTGAAATTAAACTTAGAAATTTTTCTATTAGTGAAATTTAAATTAAGTACTTAGAGAAATTTTGAAAATTGCTTAAGTCAAGTACTTAGAAATAATTTTGTGCAATTGACTTAAGGGATTTTACTTTTTAAAAAAGGAGATAAATAAAGTTTTAATTTTGAAAAAAATTTAAACCTTCTCTCCTTTCCAATCTCTCCCCCTTTGCCATATATATAAAAAAACAATATATAAGTTTTAAAAAAATTATGTATCAGAGCCTATGAGTTTTGAAAACATAAAAATACTTAATATGACTCTTGAAGGCATTGCAAAAGGCTTTAAATTGCACCAACAAAACTCCACTTTGAAAAGTAAAAAAAAATGTGTATTTGTAGGCAAGTTTTGAGAAAATTCACGCACTTAGAACATTATTGCCTTGAAAAGTATTAGTACTTTTGAAAATATTATATTTTGAAAAATAGAAGTACTTTTGAAAGATATTATTTAAAAACAATTTTAATTTTATTTTGAAAATATAATACTTGACTCGGTTTTTTTCCAATCTGACACAATCCTAGGAAACCTTGTTGACTACAAGGATATTTCCCTAAGTATCCTGGAAAATTTTCAAAGTCAAGTAAGTATTATTTTCAAAAGTATTGTAAAAGGATTTTAAAAGTATTCCAAAGTAAAGTAAAATTTTGAAAGTGATGGTATATATATAAGCAAAATAATTTAAAAGGATATTATTTTGAAAGAAAATTTATTTATGTTTTCAACAGGATTTTAAAAGTGTAGTGCATGAAAACATATAATTTTGAAAAATATTTAATAATTCTTTTAATTTAATCTCCCCCTAAGCTTGACCCAGTCCTAGGAAGCTTGTTGACTACAAGCGATCTTCCTCTGAGTCTTAAGGTTTGATTCAAATTATAAGAATTATCTAATAATTTTGAAAAATAATTGTCAGAAATAATTTCTTTCGATTTAGACTCCCCCTAAATTTGACACTTCCTAGGAGTCCTTGTAGATCATGAAGTAGACTTCCTTTGTGTCTTTAGGGTTTGTCAAAATCAAAAGGGAATCAAGCACAATTCTTAAAATGAATTTTGAAATATTAATATTTCAAAAAACTGAGAATTTGAAAGACATATTTTGAAATGATAGCATAGTTTTAAATAGAACATGAGTGATAGTTTGAGAACATAGTATTTTTAAACTTCTTCTTTTAATTTGAACTCCTCCTAAACCTGACACAGTCCTAGGAGGCTTGTTGACCACAAGTTAATCCTCCTATGAGTCTTTAGGGTTTATTAAAATCAAAAGAATAGTTTTGAATAACAGTATGGTAATTTTCAACACAATTTGGAATGATAGCATAGTTTTCGAAGAACATTTTGAAATGATAATAATTTTTCAAAGATATTTTGAAATGATAATAATTTTTCAAAGAGATAGTAATATACTAAGGTTTTTGAATCAAATTTAAGATATTTTGAAATGATAATAATTTTTCAAAGAGATATTTTGAAATGATAATAATTTTTCAAAGAGATAGTAATATACTAGGGTTTTTGAATCAAATTTTTGAAAACCTTATTTTGAGATGATACTAAATTTTAGAGCATAAGGTTTTTGAAACAATCTAAATTTTTCAAAAAATATTAAAAAAAACTCCCCTTGTATCCGACTCATCTGACTTTGTCTATGTGCTTGAAGGGTCTTCAGTATTGACTAGGTTTGACTATGTTGACTTGGTTTTACCAATAATTGACCCAATCAAGTCCTAGATCTTAGTATTAATTCAATCAAGACTTAGTTTGATGAATTAATTTTGAAAACAAATGAAATTCAATTTTTGAAAAATGTTGAGTGGAAAACATATAGAGTTAATTTAGAATTAATTTTTAAAAAAATTGAGTTGATTTTGAAAAAATATTGAACTATATAATTAGGTCCTAGACATCTCACCCAGTTCTAAGTGACAAGACAAGGTATCCTTACCTGTTTTATGAGATGCATTAATTTTATCTTTGAATTAGTGTTAAATCTAAGATTTACTTAAAATTTGTGTTAGATTCAAATCTGACAATAGTAAAGTGAATTTAATTTTCTATAATTGGCTTCCAGGTCTTGGCGAGGCACTAGGCCTTCTTTGGACGTAGCCTTATTGGATCATCAACCCTTTCCTTGACAAAGCCTTTTATAGAAAATTCATTTTCAAGTTACTCCTTGAAAGATTTTGGTCTAACTAGTTTGGGTCTTGGATCGGTAGCTTCGGTTAGTTCCACCAGACTAAACAGACCAAGTAGTGTATACTTGACCTTATTAGAAGGGCTTCCCTAATGTACTATCATCTCACCTCCTCCCAATACTAGGTTTTCAAGTTTTAAGTAACTCTTTACTCCTTAAACTAATCAATCCTAATTCTAAGCATAAAAAAACATGACAAAAATGATCTAAGTTATATCATAATTGAAATAAAACTCAGGTTTTTTAAAATCAGCAAGGTTGTGAATTAAGTTTTCTAACATATTAACCTTAACTAACTTATATGAATCAATCATGTTATTTGAGATAAATATTGGATTTTCAAATATTGAAAACTTACCATTCCCGATCGTTTGTCCAGTACTCTTGTAATGATCATGAGCTAATCGGACCAGTTTGGGTTGATCTCCTTCATTGTCTTCTGATTCTGAGTCTGAGTCGAACTCGGGTACAGGTTGAAGCTTCTTCTTTGGTGGTTCTCTTGGAGCTTTCCCTGCACTAGAAATTATACCTTCCTCTACATTACAGTATTTGTTTGATTATTTAATTGTAATTCAAAAAAAGATTCAAAATTGATTACAGTTTTGTCTCAGTCAATTCGTCTTCTGACTCTGGCTCGAATTCGCAGTCAGGTATGGATTCTTTCTCATCTTCTGATCTGTAGTCAATTTTGACGTCGGGTGCTAACTCTTCTAAGATCTCAATCCCGGAACTTTCTTCGTGTAGATTGATTAGCTTTTCCCAAATTTCTCTGGCACATCTGAATGAACCTACTAGTTCGAGTTGCTCCTTGGTTAGGCCACATTGTAGGATTGCAGTTGCCCTTGCATCGGTCTCGATTTGGTTGAGGGTTTATTCATCCAATTTATCCCATTCGATTGATAACTCATCTTCTACGGGAAAAGAGAATCCCGTTTGGATGATCCGCCATAGATCTAGATGGGCCTTTAGGTGGGATTCCATTAGACCCTTCCAGGTTCTGAAATTCTTGCCAGAGAATAGAGGCGGACGAACATTGTTCCATTCTTGATTGACCATTAAGGATAAATCTTGCACACAACAAGAAAAACTAGAAATGTACCAAGACTTGGTCTTGGATTAGTAGTGCGGGAGAAGGGAAAAAAATAGCACAAAATAAATATTGCACGAATTTTGAGGCGGAATAATAAAAATAATAATAAAAAGTTTGTTACAAATTTTTAGAAAATGTTACTTTTGTTAATTCTGAACAAAATAAGAATTCAATGTTGTGACAAAAATTTGCTCGAATTAAGGTAGCACGAATTTCAGAAAAAATATTAAAATAATGGTTAAAAAATTTTATGACAAATTTTCAAAAATTGATTTTTTATCAATTCTGACTTATGGTGAAAAAATGAGAATTCAAAATTGAAAAAGGCGAAAAAGATCGAGTGGTGTTGCACCAACCTCGATTAAAGAAAAAGAAAAGAAATAAAATGAAAAAATTTCGTAAATCTGAAAAACTCCCAAATTGGTGGTTGCACCAAATTTAAGCTACCCGCTCTGATACCACTTGTTGGATCGAGAAAATACGATAGAGGGGGGGGTGAATATCGTAAAAGCGTTTCGGATTAGAAAAGAGAATGCGCAGCGGAAATTTAAATCAAACACATAGAACACAAGCGTTTTTACTTGGTTCGGAGTCGCGGTCGGCTCCTACTCCAAGGCCCACGGTCCTTGACCGTTTACTGCGGGCAATTCTATAATGGCGCAAAGAATTACAAAGATTTGTACAATAGTAGTGCAGTAAAAAGAACAAGTATACCCTTCATTACCGACGCTCGTTGTGGATCGTAATTTGAAGCAGAGGGTCGTCGTAGGCGCTAGAATCTCGAGATCGGAGGTTTCTGGAGCAGAGCGCTTGAACGAAGAGCGTAGAGGCGTTGGAAAATTGATGTATTGAAGCCTTGGGGTCGAGCCCCTTTTATAGCACTCCTGGGGGTGCCCTGGACGCTGGGGGCACCTGACACGTGCCTTCGGATCCAAGAACCCTCATCCGAAGCTCGGTCAGCGCTTATCCCTCCAGAATCGGCCTCGGATCTGACGGGGGCGCCCGGGACACTGGGGGCGCCCTCGGTTGACTTGGTCTGCTTGGCTTCGCGGCTGAGTTTGCTTCGATCATGACTTGGCTTGGACCCAGGGCGCCCGGGACTATGAGGGCGCCCGGGTCCTTCAGGGCGCCTGGCCTAGTATGCTTTCGAAGCCATTCTTGCTCAACTGCTCGTTTGGCTTTGACCTTGGGCGCCCGGGACCTCCCGGGCGCCTAGCCCAGCTACTGCCCCTCTCCATTGAGGCGTTCTGAGCTGCAGAAATTCATTCCTTTGGTCCCTGCATCCAAGGTTAGTTCCACAACAAACACGGCAAGAATGTTAGTTAGTTTTTCACAGACGTAGCTGTCTTGGTTCTGACTTCGGGTCTCCCAAATGGAACCCTAGGTCGAACCGACGTCTACTGTTCCCTCGACGGGGAACGCGCCCTCACCTACTCCTCTCAGGAGAATTTACCTTTAGCCAACCGGCTCCTCCGGTTGGACTTTTGCCCAACATTCCTTCGCCAGGTCTTCGGTACCAAGCAGTCCTTCATCAGGTCTTAGATTCCCAGCAGCCCTTCGCCAGGTGCCTAGCAGTCCTTCGCCAGGTCTTAGACTCCTAGCAACCCTTCGCCAGGTGCCCAGCAGCCCTTCACCAGGTCTTCAGGTTTCGATGCCTAGCAGTCCTTCGCTAGGTGCCCAGCAGCCCTTCGCCAGGACTTCGTTCTGCACACTCAGTGAACACATTAGATCACAATAACATCTTAACTTTTGAACCCTTTGCTAATATCAAAACCCAGGTTCGACTTAGGTGCTGCCTGCACCAACACTAACTTTGTGACCAGAACGAACAATCGGAAGTTTACGAAGATTCCGCGAAGTTTTTAAGGTCGATATTCACCCCCCCCCTCTATCGACGGCACCGGTCCCCACACAAGATTTTGACGGAGCTACCTGTATCCAAAAGATGTGTTTAACCTTATAATTAGATATTATGGCGAGGATTACCAGTGCATCTTTATAGGGGGTTTCCATGTCCTCCAGATCATTAAGGCCGAATGAAATAACCGAGCCCTAGCGCTTGTCTCTGCTCGTCCCAATGGCGTAGTTCTCCAGCCGGCGGGTATGGGCTTTTGTTGCCCGATGAGAATCTCCTCCAGTCGGTCCTCCTGAGAGTACTCCCACATTGCCCGATGGAGGTCCACGCGCCGGAGCTTTGCCCTTCTTGGGATCCCTTTCAGGGGAGATAGTGTTGGTGCAAAGAGCATCATTGATGAATAGTCATCCTCTAGGGTTTCGATGTTTGACAATATACTAAGGTTAGTCAAAGTGATTATGGATTAAGCCAAACAGGACCTGATGTTTGGTATGATAAACTCATGTTTGATCAAGTTTGACAAAGGATTACTCAAACAGAACCTAATGTTTGACAGAACTATAAGTGACAATATACTTAGGTTTAGTTAAAGTGATCAAGGGTTAAACCAAACAGGGCCTTATATTTGGTAGGGTAAATCCAGGTTTGATCAGTTTGACAAAGGGATTAGGCAAACATGATTTGATGTTTGGTAGAGTGAATAGAACCCAGGGTTGGTCAGTTTGACCAAGGGATTAAACCAAACCGGACTTGAGGTTTAGGATGATACTTACTTGAAAGGTGTAAGGAAGAAGTCTAGTCAGGATTAAGATGACTAGCAAAGAAGTGATTATGGTAGAAGAAATCCTAGTGAATGAAGCTAGGTGGAAGAAATCCTGGTGAGTGAAGCTAGGTGGAAGAAATCCTAGTGAGTAAAACTAGGTGGAGAAAATCTTGGTGAGTGAAGTTGAGTCCTAGTGAGTGAAGCTAGGTGGACAAAGTCCTGGTGAGTGAAGCTGGGTACGAAGTCTTGGTCCGAGGGACTGAGCACGAAGTCCTAGTCGGGGATCGGGCAACGAAGTCTTAGCCGAGAGAGGACTACGGATAGAAGTAGAGACTGGTCGAGGTCAGACGTCTCGAGATCCGGGAGTCTCGGAGGCTGAGCACGAAGTCCTGGTCGAGGATGCGGCAAAAGACTTAGCTGAGCGGGGATCATGGACAGAAGTAGAGATGGGTCGAGGTCGGACATCTCAAGATCCGAGTTCTCGGCGGCTGAGCAAAATTCCAACCGGAGGTCTCGGTTGGCAAAGGTAACTTCTCGAGGGTGGAGTAGGTGAGGATGCATTCCCCGAGAAAGGGAACATTTGGCGTCAGTTCGACCTAGGGGTTCGGGTGAAATACAAAGTCAGAACCAATCAATTAAGGATAAGATGATTTGTATGTTTGTTTTGTGTTTGTTATCTTGCAGGTACCTGGAGTTGGAGGCATGATAGGAGAACAAACGCAGGAAAAAATTGACCTGGGAAGAAGGCTTCCTCGGCGCCTGAAAGAATCAGGCGCCCAGTAAGTTGGGCGCACCAGGCGCCTGGGAGGGTGCCAGGTGCCTGGGAAGGTAGATTTTATCCCTCCGCGAATTTGCTACTGCGGATCAAGTTTTGACCACACGTGGCAGGTGCCCAAGAGCCCTGAGGTGCCCGAGAACGTAGTATATAAAGGGGTTCGACCCCTCACTTCATGGAATCAAGTTTTTCATCTGCTAAGTCATTCCGTCCAAAGAAAAAGCGCTCAAGGCGAAGCTTTGCAACCAAGGAAGCTCTAGGAGGTAGTGTGCGACGCTTCGGAGTTCCAGACCGGTCGGGATCGTCGAGTTTGTTTGGTTTGGTTTTAATTACAAGCTGTAATTATTGTTTCTATTTGTGCTTGCTTTCTAAATTGTAAGACGGGTTTCTCCGGCTCCGGAAAGTCCAGAAAGGAGACCACTAGTGGACTTACGTTGAGTACTTAGGCCTTGGATGTACTGACCATGGGGGGTTGGGAACCAAGTAAATCACAGGAGTTTTTCTGTTGTCTTTCTTTTTATTTTATTTCCGCTGCGTACTAACTTTGATAGAAAGACGAACGAACGATGAAGTTTTCTGACAAAAGTTCGAGTCGATATTCACCCCCCTTCTATCGACTGGCACCGATCCTACAGATAGATTGGCGGGGCACTATCTCCCTACTCCTTCCCCTAGAACATGATCGGGATCGACGCTTGGATCCGTTCGCCCCTGATTGTCGTCGATGAGGGGAAGGGCTTTGGCGAGGGGATCGCTGTTGATACCCTACTTTGTTCCACTGTTTGTGGGGCTTGGCGTCTACATCCTTGGACCTCCTTTTCTTCAAGGTATAACACTCCTCTGTAGAGTGCATTGTACTATCGTGGAAGTCACAGTACTTCTTCGGTGGCTCAGGTTTCGCGGTGTCGACCGTCTCCACCAACCTCTTTTTACTGGCCCAGTGATCCTTCCCGGAGCGAGGATCTTTTGCCCGAGCTAGTGCAGGTGGTTCTCTCCTCTCGGATCGTACTGAGATCTGGATAGGGACTCTCGCCGGTTCTTTACGGCGGGCATGCTGCACCTCTTCAACATTGACGTGCATGACTATGTGCCCCCAATAAGTTATCAAAGCTAGCTAGCGGCTTTTTTACCAGCGACCGAAAGAAATCACCTTCAGAGAGGCCATACGTGAAGGCGCCGATGAGGATCTCCGAAATAGCGGTTGGCACGTCTTGAGCCACTCAATTGAACCGCTGGATATAGTCCTTCAACGATTCTTTGGCCTTCTTCTTGAGGGCGAATAGGTTCAACGCCATCTTCTGGTATCGCCGGCTACTGGCGAAGTGGTGTAAGAAGACGGTTCTAAACTCAAGGAAAAAGTTAATCGAGTTTTGGGGCAGCCTTTGGAACCATCTTTGGGCGGCTCCTGACAAGATGTTCAAGAACACCCGGCACTTCACATCATCTTTGTATTGGTGTAAGAGAGCTGCATTCTCGAATTTGTAGATGTGGTCCTCCGGATCCGTCTTCCTATCGTAGTCAGCAATTCCTAGATCACGAAATTGCTTGGGCATGAGATCCGCAATGATGTCCGGAGAAAAAGGGGTAGAGGGAGACTTCAAGAGGGCTTTGAAGGCCTCGATCTTCCCCGGCCCCTCCTCCTGTCGTAAAATGCTAGAGGCGACAGACAGAATTGGCCCTCTCCATATATCCCAAGGAATCTCTCCGGGGCACTGGAGCTGTCATTGTCGGTCCTGCCGATGGAGAGACGGATCTTCGATTTCGGTGATGCGAGGCAGACATTCCTGGGATTTTGCCCTGTACCGAAGCCACTCGTCGTGAGGTGGCTTGCTCGATCTGATGTTGCTTCAGCGCTCCTCTGAAGATGTTGGCGACTAAGCGATCCAACTCCTCCCTTGTCAGAATGATGGGTTGCCCCTGATAGATTGAGTGCGTTGCTAGAGGGGGGGGTGAATAGCACTTTTTGGTCGTTTTCTCTACAAAGATGTTAGCGCAATACAAGCAAAATATATGAAAAACAAAAAGCAATGCTAACACAGGAATTTTTACTTGGTATCCACCCCGAAAGGTGACTAATCCAAGGATCCATGCGGTTGCACACTCTTCACTATGAAACCCTCCTTCAAAGGTGGAGAAACCTTTACAAAGAACGTTTTCTTCCTCTTTACAAGTTGCGATGAAGAACGAGAAGAAGATCTAATCAAACGGGGCACGAGCAACACTTCAGTACAGTAAAAAACTGTGCCCAAGTCGTGCCAAAAAGTCCCCTTTTATAAGAGAACAGGACAACTTCGCAAACTGTCCAACCCCGCACTAGTCGACTGCCCCTGGGCAGTCGACTGGCCTAGCAATAAATGTCAGTCCAACGGCTAGTTTTGGGGGGTCACCAGTCGACTGTCCCTGGGGCAGTGACTGGTCGAAGGCTGAAAACCTTCTGTGAGTTTTGGCAGTCGACTGCCCTCTGTCCAGTCGACTGCCCAGCCTCTCAACTCACTTACAATCACTCAAACACTCTCCTTCACGTATGCCTTCAGGTATGCTCCCTTGGCTTGCCTTTGAAGTCTTCTTCCTTTGGCTATCATCCCTCGGATGCGCACACAAGCCTTCCTTGGCTTGCCCCCATGTCACCCTTCACGTGTGCCTTTGAAGTCCACTTCCCAGCTTGCCCTTGGAGCTCTCCTCCCTCGGCTCTCGTCCCTCGGATATATTCTCCATGTGTGATTCTCCAAGTCCTGCAAACTCAATCACACATATCAAATACAATATAACACCCTAACCTTAAACTTATTGGCACACACACAAAAACCATGATCTTCCCATTCATTCTTGGGTCGATTGCCTTAACAATCTCTCCCTTTTTGATGTGTGACAATATGTTTAAGTTTAGGGATAAAATACCAGTCAACAAAGTAAATAACAGTAGCAATTGAAAAACATGAGACATATCAAAAACCTAAGAGGTAACTTCCCCCTTAATTCATGTCTTCTCCCATTTTCAATTCTACTCATAATCTAAGTTAAGTTTTAAACCTAACTTAACACCAAGCAACAACAATTAAAAATATAAGACATAGCAAAACCTAAGAGGTAGCCTCCCCCTTAACCTATGCCTTTATCCATTTCCAATTTTCCATCATACTCCAAGATTTAAGTTAAACAACTAATTTAAACCACCCATTTTAAGCCAAAAATCTAACTTAAACCATCCATTCTCCCCCTTTGACACCATCAAAAACGATTACTCAAGCAATCCAAACCCATGGCATCAAATGAGAGAAACTTAGATTTCTGAAAAAAAAATCTCAGAATCTAATATCAGGCATGCCAGTCGACTACCCCTGGGGGCAGTCGACTGATACTCTGTCAGTCTGATTTTTCAGGTTCTGAGCCGAATTTCAGAAACCTCCAATAAAATCAGAAAATTTCAAAAATTATAAAAATTTGCAGACATGTTTGAAATAATATACTCTATCAAGGAAAAATATCAGTTCGTGAAAAATTTCAAACATGCTTGACTTTTGACCAAAGTTCAAAATTGTTGAAAACAACTAAGTTTGTATCAATTTCTCAACCTAGTTTTGCAATCAATTAACTTCTAAGCTTATGGCAAAACATGTAAGACATAAAATAGTTTTCAAATGTTTAAAATGTCCAACCATGATCTTTGGGCAAAATGTCCATTAATTAAACACTTGCTTTACCCATGGTTGGTCTATTTTTGATAATTTTGATACATTTAATGATTCAACACTATGCCACAAGCACAAGTGAACCAATTGTATCATTCTAATGGATCAAGCACCACCTTCCTAATCTATTACCCCAAGGTTCATCTAGACTTCTACAAAACACATTCCAAGGCCTCTTCTTAAGGATGTAAACTCCGATTCGGGAAGAGGCTTGGTAAAAATGTCGGCAAGGTTTGACTTTGACTCAACATAGTGTAATTCAGTCTCCCCTTGCCACATGGTCCCTAATAAAGTGATGCTTCACTTCAATGTGTTTTGTTCTAGAATGATGAACCGAATTCTTAGTCAAATTGATTGTACTTACATTATCACATAAGACTTTAACCTTGGAATAATATAACTAATAATCTTCTAAGGTGTGCATGATCCAAAGTAGTTGGGACACACAACCACCCATTGTCACATATTCGGCTTCCGTTGTTGATAGGGCAACGCATGGTTGTTTCCTACTACTCCAACTAACTAAAGAAGACCCAAGGAATTGACACCCTCCACTAGTACTCTTCCTATCTAGCTTACACCCCGCATAGTCTGAGTCGGTGTATCCAATAAGATCAACATTAGGGGTTCTAGGATACAAAGTCCAACGTTGAGGGTACCTTTAACATACCTTAGGATCCTCTTGACTACCACCAAATGGGACTCTTCGGCACAAGATTGGTACCTTGCACACATACCTACCGCAAAAAGTATGTCGGGTCTACTAGCGGTGAGGTACAATAAGCTACCAATCATGCTCCTATATTATTTTGAGTCTACGATTTTCCCTTCACTATCACTATCCATTTTCACATTTGTTCCTATAGGGGTAGATGCTACCTTAGCATTTTCAAAACATGAATCATGTGATATAGTAGAACAAGCATGCAAATCTTCCTTAAGTTTTGTAGATTCTACTTTAAGCATGACAATTTCATCTTTTAAGTCCTTAATTTTTCTTCTAACTTTAGCTAAATCCATGTTGGTACTAGAAATAATCTTAACCAAAGTAGAAGAGGGTAAGCTATATACCTCACTTACCGAAGCTTCTGATTCGGATGATGATAATGATGAGCTACTTTCTTCTTCACTGCTTGAGCTTCTCTCATCATTGGACGACTCTGAATGGTCCACTCCCGTAAGTGCGAAGTGGGACACATGCTTCTCTTCTTCCTCCGAGGATGATGGATCATCCCAAGTTGCCTTGAGGTTGGTGGCACTCTTTCCTTTCCCTTTGACCTCTTCTTGTCACCTCTCTTCTTCTCCTCATTTTCTTCTCTTCTCTTTAGTTGGGGACACTCATTCTTCATGTGCCCCTCTTGGTGATAGTTGTAGCAAATAATATCTCTTGCCTTGCCCTTGCTCTTGGATCCTTTCCTAGCATAAGATTTGTTAGAAAAACTTTTGAAAGCCCTACGCATTTTTCTTACCATGAAGACCTCTTGGTCGCTATCCATAGAGGCACTGGACTCCTCTGATTTGGATGAAGAGGAGTAGATCACCTTCTTCCTCTCCTTCTTCTTTTTCTTCTCCTTTTCTGCAACAAAAACTACACCTTTCTCTTTGGAAGAAACATTAGCTTGCTCATGTAATTCAAACTCGCAAAATAAATCATCTAACTTAACTATAGATAAATCCTCGATACTTTGTAGGCATCAACCATTGATGCCCACAATGTTGTTCTCGGGAAGGATTGTAGAACGTACCTTACGAGATCTCGGTTTTCAACTTTCTCCCCAATCACATGCAGTTTGTTGATAATCTCCTTTACCCTTCCATACAATTGGTTAACCGCCTCGTTGGTCTTTATGGAAAGAGATTGGAGTTGGGCAACTAGAACATCCTTCTTTGCCCTTCTTGACTCGTTGGACCCTTCATTGAGTTCAATGAGTTTTTCCCATAGTTCTTTGGCGCTCTTGAACGACCCTACCTTGTTGAGTTGTTCCTTTGAAAGCCCGCATTGAAGCGTGGTGGTGGCCTTCGCATTGGATTGCTCCTTCTTCATGACTTCTTTCGTCCATGTTCTCATAGGTAGTGACTCTCCTCTTTCGTCGATGGGTGCATCAAATCCATCTGCAACACTTATCCAATTTTCAATATCATTCATCAAGTAGTATTGCATTCTACCTTTCCAGTAGACGAAGTCATTCCCGTCGAAGAATGGAGGCCTTGCAGTGCTGTAACCCTCTTGAAAAGTCATTTTCTTTACTCCGGTCGACGATGAGTTCTCCCGAAGCTAACTTGCTCTGATACCAATTGATAGATCGCGTGCGTTGCTAGAGGGGGGGTGAATAGCACTTTTTCGTCGTTTTCTCTACAAAGATGTTAGCGCAATACAAGCAAAATATATGAAAAACAAAAAGCAATGCTAACATAGGAATTTTTACTTGGTATCCACCCCGAAAGGTGACTAATCCAAGGATCCATGCGGTTGCACACTCTCCACTATGAAACCCTCCTTCAAAGGTGGAGAAACCTTTACAAAGAACGTCTTCTTCCTCTTTACAAGTTGCGATGAAGAACGAGAAGAAGATCTGATCAAACGGGGCACGAGCAGCACTTCAGTACAGTAAAAAATCGTGCCTAAGTCATGTCAAAAAGTCCCCCTTTTATAAGAGAACAGGATAACTTCGCAAGCTGTCCAGCCCCGCACCAGTCAACTGCCCCTGGGGCAGTCGACTGGCCTAGCAATAAATGCCAGCCAACTGCTAGTTTTGGAGGGTCACCAGTCGACTGCCCCTGGGGCAATCGACTGGTCGATGGCTGAAAACTTTCTGTGAATTTTGGCAGTCGACTTCCCAGCCTCTCAACTCACTTACAATCACTCCAAACACTCTCCTTCACGTATGCCTTCAGGTATGCTCCCTTGGCTTGCCACTTGAAGTCTTCTTCCTCTGGCTATCGTCCCTCGGATGCGCACACAAGCCTTCCTTGGCTTGCCTCCTGCCACCCTTCACGTGTGCCCTTGAAGTCCACTTCCCAGCTTGCCCTTGGAGCTCTCCTCCCTTGGCTCTCGTCCTTCGGATATGTTCTCCATGTGTGATTTTCCAAGTCCTGCAAACTCAATCACACATATCAAATACAACATACCACCCTAACCTTAAACTTATTGGCACACACATATCAAAACCATGATCTTCCCGATCATTCTTGGGCCGATTGCCTTAACAGTCCCTCTGGATCTGCCATCACGGTGCTCCTTTTGGTACTTTGATGTTTCCCACAGATGGCGTTAAACTTGTTCCAAAAGCAAACGACAGGGATGATGAGTCACCAAAGCGCAGCCCACGACGACGGTGACGAGGAGAAGATACTCACATCCTGCGAGATTAACACGAGCATTAAAGGGAACACACCGGAAGATTTTTCGGTGGAGCCCACTTCGACGCTTAAGTCAGGAATCTTATCTCTTTTCGGAGGACAACGAGGAATCAAAGTTTTCTCTAAGTTCGGAAAGCTTACCCCCTTACCTGGATGCCGAGGCATCTTATATATCCGAGATCTTAGTCACACGTGTTCCCATGTTTTCCTTCACAGCCCTTAATCATCGGTTACTTGATAGATATCCTATCTTTTGGTAACGGCCGCTGCGATCATTAAGAATTTGATTGCCGTGCGTTGTAGTCAATAATTATCCGATGACTTTCCTGTTTTGGAAAGCGGAACGACTACTTGAAGTCGAGCTTTCTGACTCCTATGTTGATCTTTAGGCTCCACTCTCGCGAGTCAGTCTCGTCTCCCGAGCTGACCTCAAGGTCTTCGTGCATTTTCCCGAGATAGTCTCGGGAGCTCAATTTTCGGTCTGACCTCGGGTGCATTCTTCTATTCTCTCGAGGTAGTCTGAGGAGCTCAATTGCCGGTCTAACCTCGGGACTCTGATCCATTCTCCAGAGATAGTCTCGGTCTGACCTCGAAACTCTGGTTCGACGGGCCCTGCAACGTAGCTTCCCCGTGCCACGTGTCCACCCCGATAACTTTCCCGTGTCACGTGTTCACTCCTGGATGCTCATTCATATATATATATATATATATATATATATAATATATATATATATATATATATATAACAATAAAAAGCAATAGCTTATACCAAATAAATACTTTACCTTCTCAAAACATTTTATAATACAAATACATCTGGTAATTATATCAACTACTGTAATAATGACTATGTTATATTCGACCAGATATCAGAAATGATTTGCAAGAACGTTGACCACCGTAATCAAATCGCGTTCATTACCGTAATCTCATATTCAAACATAAAATAACCAAAATTTCAAACAGCTTCTTCACGAGATAATCTCTCTCAAACAGCCGTGAAGCAGCAGATGTCCTGCGTGGATAGATTAACGAAGAACTTGCTTAACCACAGTCATAATCCAGCTTAATCACAGCAAGAGAGTTGGTGATTAAATAAAACACTCACTCTGAAGCGAGATACTTGCAAGATCCATAACCTATCATGAGGAATCCAGACCAAATCAATGAAGTTGCTATTTAGTAGGCAGAAGAAAGATTTGAGCTCGAGCAGTTGAATCAGTTACTTGGGTCTCTGGTGGTGACGGCGGCGGTGCCGCCGAAGTAGCAGGCGACGTCGGAGTTGCCGTTTTGCTGGTAGTAGCTGTTGAAGGCGAAGGATGCGTGCGCGAGGAGCGTGTCGGGCCGGTAGCAGGCGGCGCCGGGCTGCACCCCAGAGCAGTCGGCGCCGCCAACGCCGCAGGCCCAGGCGATGGCGTTTTCCAGGTCGAACTGCGACGCCCCTGGCCGGGCCACGCACCACGTCCGCCCTTCGATGAACGTCGTGTTCCCCTCCGGCGGCGACATGGTCGGGATCGGCTCGACTGCTTCTGCCTTCTCCCGCACTCTGGCCGCCGTCCCCATCACTGCACCAATAACTAACTACCACATTAGTAACTCCACGCTTAAAATCATGCACGGAGATCAAAGAAGAGCGATTAATAATCGATCACCCATGAAGAGTTCCGCCGTCAGAAGCCCACAAATCATCGCCCACTCCTTGCTGTTCTTCATGATCGCATGATGAAGAAAGCCTCACTGGTCTCTGTTCTCTCTGTCTCTCTTTTGAAGGGATGGAAACAGAGATCTTTTCTTGTGCATTAAGGTAAGAACAAAGGTGGAGTCAAGGGGAAGAATTAAGCAACACGAAGAAGGCTTAATTATTGGAAAGTAGTCGATCATAGAATAATCTCTTTATTTTCGATGTTCTATTGAAGCACTTAATCAGAGCATTGGTTTCTGCGTTGTGTAGACGATTTCTTGTGGAAATTATAAAGGAAGACTTCACTTTCACAGTAGGTTTTCAGTATAAAGTTTACAGCATGAATGCATTAACTGGCGTGTTCTGATCGGTAGATGTGAATGGAGAATATGCATTGTTTCTTCCTCACTCAATCGCTGAAGAGTATACATTATTTTTTCATTCTTCACTCAGTTCTCTTGTGAGCTCATACATGGCCTTAATTTGGTATAGTTTTAGGCTATGCGGGATTTGACTAAACTGAACTTAATTAGGTTTAAGTCAATTGACCCAAGTAATTCAGTTGATTGAGCTCGAACAAAACTTTTGTTTCTGAAAGCTACATCCAATGAACTAACTTAGGAAGTCCCCCCTTAACCAACTTATGAGGCTCTTGAGTCATCTTAAGTACTAATGCTATGTCATCACACTACAAGAGAATAGCTCGAAATAGCGACCGAATTTGTATTACCGTTGCTATTTAACGATGATATTTATATTCTGTTGATGATATTTATATTTCGTAGGTAATTATCAATAGAAAATTGAGTTGCAATCGGAAATTCAAATTTTATTGCAATTTAGCGGCGGATTTCATACTCCGTCGCTAAATTGGAGACGGAATTAATATACCGTCGTTTATTTAGAATTGGGGATATATATTTCCGCCGCATATTTAGCGACGAAATATTAATTCCATCGTTAAGTAGCGACAGAATCAACGATGGATCAATAACCTATCTCTAATTTGTAATAAAATTAGAATTTCTATTCTGTCAATCGGCGATATTTCCCTTTTCTCTCACCTGATCACTTCAGCTTGCCCTCTCTGACGACCTCTCTCTCCGGCGTGCTCCCCTCAGGTGTACTCTCCTGCATGTTGCTCTTCGATCATCCTCTTCTAGATCCGGCGTGTTCCTCTCTCCTCGGCATCTGCCTGTGCACAGCTCCCCTCCAGCGTGCTGCTCTCTAGCAGCTACTTTCTCTCACCAGAACTCTCTAGGAACCTCTCTCTGATGCGCTCTCTCTCCGGTGTATTCCCTTCAAGCCTCCTCCCCTCTTGCACGGTGTTCTCCGGCGTGCTAATCTTGATCCAGCATGTACTATCTCTTCGACGTCAATCTGCGCGCAGCTTCCCTCTAGTGTGCTCTGTAGTCTAAATCCTCCATTCCGATCCAAGCGATATCTTCTCTGGCAAAAGGTATAGCTATTTGTGTCCTTGAATTGGTTAGTCGTTGTGCTCGACCGGTCTCGATTGTACTCGCAAGTGTTGGAAACCGGATGGCTAGAGAGGGGGGGGGGTGAATATAGCCAATCACTTGGACTTTAAACACTTATAAATTTCTGCAACTCAAAGATCAGTAGCACAGCGGAAAGAGCAGAAAACAGAGTGTGCAGAAAACTAAAACGAAAGCAAATCAACACAACTAGCAAGATCGCTAACAAGGAGGGTTTACAAGGTTCGGGGATAACTTGCCCCTACTCCTTGGCGTGCCCGTAAGGTGGGCGATCCCTTGATCGTCGGCAGATCAAGCCCCGGTGAACACCGGATAGAAAGCAACCTCATTCTCGGTGGAGAAACTCTCCACAGCGTTTCAATCAAAGATATAGGTTTAAGCACAATGAAACACAAGAAAAATCTTACTTAGCACTTAGCAAGGACAAGAACACAACAAGCTTCCTCCTGAGCTCCACCCAGCGACGATCTCATGTAAGAACCCTTTCTCCGTGTCTTCTCGCTGTTGGACTCGAAGCCTCTTGTTCCTTCCTCCAAGTGCTCAGGTAGAGAACGGTTGCTTCTCATATTTCAGTTGCTTGCACAAGATGGAACTTCAGAACACGCAAGCAAGTTGTGGAGAACTCAAAGGTGCAGCAAGAACTCAAGCCCCACAACTGTTCGCAAGAACTTCTGCTTCAACGAAGCCTTCTTCCGCCCTTTTGTTTCTCCACCAAGCATCAGGTGACACCATCCCTGCAGCCACCAGCTGCTCACTTGCCAACGCCAGCTACCACTGAGCTCTCCCTGGACTCCCTGAGCTTCCCTCAGCCAAGCTCCAGTCTCAGCTCCAGTCTGCAGCTCGGCCGTTGCAACCTGAGATGGAAAAATGGCAAACCTGTTCCAAGGAAAGGTCTCCATTGACTCTCCTTGAGTGTTTGAATCCTCCCCTGTCACCTGCAGCTTAATCAGACTGTTAGAACAGCATACCACTCAGTAAATCAAAAATCAGATGTTAAGCGCAGAGAGTCAGAAGCGATCAGAGCGTCTGACAATGCAATTTGAATTAAAGTGATCGGTCACCAGACCGATCCAGGACTTGTGGGTCGGTCACCAGACCGATCCACCGCTTTGCTGGGACTCCCAGCTCTCTCGGCAACACAAGCCTGATCGGTCACCGGACCGATCAGAGTGAAACCTGATCGGTCACTCAGACCGATCAGGTCTAATGAACAGTGATCTCGGAAATCAAATCCTAAGTCCCTGATCGGTCACCGGACCGTTCAGTAGCTGATCCGTGGGGGAACTCACTCACTGTTCGCTCCTTGATCGGTCACCAGACCGATCAGGAGCAAGGCAGTGAGGAAGCTGCCTGCTCCCTGATCGGTCACCGGACCGATCAGGAGCCAAGCAACAAGGCAGCAGCCTGCTCCCTGATCGGTCACCGGACCGATCAGGAGCCACACAGTAGGTTCCCAACCTCACTGTGCGCTCCCTGATCAGTCACCAGACCGATCAGTCCTTGCTGGATCGGTCACCAGACCGATCCACGAAGGAGCAGTGTGCCAATATCCCTGATCGGTCACCAGACCGATCCAGGGACTCAAACCTAGCCTCCAAGCTAGGGTTTCATCCACCTTAGCCCTCCAAGCTAAGGATTTTTCCATCTAACTCTCCAAGTTGAGAATTTGCACCTAACTCTCCAAGTTAGGACTTTTCACTTAGCCCTCCAAGCTAGGACTTTTCACCTAGCCCTCCAAGCTAGGACTTTTCACCCAACCCTTCCGAGTTAGAACTTCATCCGACCTAGCCCTCCAAGCTAGGCACCTGACCCTCCAAGCCAGGACTTTTCACCTAATTCTCCAAGTTGGGACGTTTCACCTAGCCCTCCAAGCTAGGATTTTCCACACCTAACCCTCCAGGTTAGGATTTTCCAACACCTAACCCTCCAGGCTAGGATTTTCCATACCATGCCTAATCTTTGATCAGGACTTAATCATAATCATCATAATCATCAACCTAAACTAAAATCGGTGTCAACACCAAAACAACAATCAGGGCTAGACTGCATCAACAGCAAGCACAAGGTAGAACATGGGTTGCCTTGCGAGTAAAGCGTGGCAACCTAGGCTCGACCGCGGCCTTGCACTATGAGAGAATAAATTAATTTTTGTACATCCGTATCAAATATAGATGAAGGATCGTAGAATGTCAAATGTGCAAGATGAAATAATAATCAATTTTGCATCTGGACCACTCCGTCACATAAGAGTATATTCTGGTTACTATGTTAATGACTTCAAATTCCACATGCCACAACGGGATTCACGTACACTAACCTTTAATTTTGAGGTTTGTGTAAAAGGATCTATCAACAACAATAATTCTGAGTTTGATTATTACAAGAGACTTGAAGAAATCGTAGAGATTGAATATCCTGTCATACCCATAAAAAGGTGTATGTTATTTAAATATTCTTAGTGTGATATGACTCTAAAAATATGTACCAGAATACATTCAAATTACAATTTAGTTGAGGTTAACGTAAATAAAAGGTTCAACAAGTTTGAACCTTTTATTTTTGCAGTACAAGTTAGTCAGATTTTTTTATCTTGAATACCCAACGAAGAGAAAAAAAACTACTATATAGTTAGCAATTTATCGAGCGAAGCCTCACTCGACTATAGAAATACCAAACTCCATTATGGCCTAAAACCATGTTGTATTTCAAAATGAAGAAGTGGAGATACATTTAGTAGATTCTTATATTTAATCCATATATTAATTACTTATAGATATTAATGTACCTTACAAGGAGATAGATTATGGAAAGATGTCCAACAATGAGAGCTTGTTAAACTAATAGAATTTAGTGAGAGAGACCCACAGAATATTAATATTAATGATACAGATTGTAATAATGATTAAATATTAGTATTAATGTTCACTAATTCAGTATTTGTAATTATTTACTTTTATATGTAGATCTCACTAGTTATATCATATTAGCATTATTATTCTAATTTTATTATTATTTCGAATGTATATATGTTATAATATTATTGTGTAGATATTGGCATGTCAGATCGGGCAGTAGCACTTAGTGGTCAAACTATGTTGCGGATTGTTCGGGATTGATAAGTATTGGTATTATTAGTAATTTCCAATTCATCTATTTTTTTTTTATTTGTAACATATTTCTCATACATTCTTTTTTCATGCAATTTTACTTTTGATGATCATTTGATGGTGGCGTACATATCGATGAAATTTAAAGAACGAGTGTACATTTTGTTGGTGCAATCTTTGTCAGGTCAGGGTTGACCTAGTTTGACTAGGCTCGGGTGAGCTTATGTCTGGTAAGCTTGGTAAGCTTAAGGTTGGATGTTTCGATGTTTGATAATAATGTTTGAATATCGCATGATGTTTGAATATCGTGTGAGTTAAGTGGGTCAAGGTTGACTGGAGACTTGACTGGGAAAAGACCTAGTGGGACTAGGTGAAGTCCAGGTGGATCGGGGAGATTGCACATTGGCATGGGAAAAGACCTAGGAGGACTAGGCACACCTGTGGGACTATGTGAAGTCTAGGTGGATCGGGGAGATCGCACGCTGGCATGGGAAAAGACCTAGGTGGACTAGGCACACCTAGTGGGACTAGGTGAAGTCCAGGTAGATTGGGGAGATCGCACGCTGGCAAGGTGGAAGTGTTAAATCCAACATATTTATTCCGCGCCGAAATTTTTTTTGGAAAGATCTTAGGATTTTCGGGCTCTTGGACGAAATTTAAGGGGTTAAATTGGTTAAAAATTTAACACTTTAAGGGGTTGATGGATAAGGAATTCTAAACCCTAAGGATGAGATTGCAAAACACCCGAACATGATGGACCAAAGTGTAAAACACCCACCACTTAAGTCACCTCGTTTCCTCCACAGTGCCTGATCGCAGCAACAGTTCGTTCGCCCGCGTGCCCTAGCTGCAGCCGAAACGCCGACGTGCTTCATCCCTTCCTCTTCGCTGGGTTTCCGTCGACCACCCCCTGCTCTGGATGAAGATCTTTTCCTTGGCTGGGTAGTGTGATCAACAACCTCCTCTACTCCTTGGATTGTGATCACTCCACTCGGCTGGTAGGAGAGCAGGGATTGTACGGGCTGATGCGCGTGAGAGTTTCCAAGCCGGAGGTCGACCATCTCGGCTAGGTAAGTCTGAGTTCGTCGAATCTCGACTTGTCCTTCTTGGATCTATTCGATTTGGTGCTCCAAATGGTGATACCATTTGTATTCTGATCTAGGGATCGCTCGGGTTCTTCCCTATTGTGACTGAGCGCGCGATTCCTTGGAAGGGGTCTAGGCTTCTTCGGAGGACTATGTGCGTATCAACACAGGTAAGGTTTTGATACATTTCGCGAATGAATTGGCTTTGGGATGGAATCCTATGCGTGACCTTACGTTTGAATTTTGGAAACTCTGTGGATTTTTCTGTGGGAACTAGGGTTTTCGTTTTGATTTGATCAGAATGGGTTTGGTGATTCCAGGATTGAAAAGAATTATGTCGTTGGGTTGATCTTCCTACTCTGTTGCTGTGCCACCAGATTTGGAGCAGGGAAGCTCTTCCGGTGCTTTATCAGGTAAGGTTTTGGGTGCGTGCGATGAATTGGTTGATTTTGTGTCTTGTTGTTTGGTTCCCTTTTTATTTAGGTCATGAGGTTGTCATGAGCCTCATCTTGTTTTCCCCTTGTCGTGAGGACTATTTGGGTTTTGGTTATGCTCTGTGTTGTCTGTTTTGAGCTGTGGATTAAGGTTTGAAATCTAACTCTTGTTCATAATTTGGATTAGTGATTTGCTTGCACATGGATTTAGATCTGTGGTGTTGGATTTGATCTTGGACTAGTTGTTCGGGATAGGGAATTGGATCGGTAGGGGGGATGGTTTTCTAGTTGTTGGGATCAATCTGTTCAACTTGTTGAGTTTTGATCTTGATATGCTCACTATAATGAATTGAGTTAAGCTGTGCGAGCCCTGTTTTGGACTGTGTTCTTGCCATAAGATCATGAAGAATTTGTAGCTTAATAGTTATGAACTTTTGTTTCAACTGGGAGTTTGGATGGGATGAATTGTTCGTTTTTCTTCCCTGCAGAAAGGCTTGTTTTAGATGGGTTGCTTACTATGAGATGATATGTCGGATTAGGATCAGATTTAAGCATGTACCTGTGTTTTGTGTTATGAGATTTGATTAGTGATGATGGCATGAGGTTTTCATCAAATCTATTGGGTTGTTTCTTGGTTCTACCGAATTATTGGTTGAGTATAGAATCTAAGAATTAACCAAATCAAAACTACATGGAGTAGTTAGGAACTTATCATTTAATTAGAAGTAATTAAATGAAATAGGTTGAGTAGTTTAACCCTAATATGGTTTAGGGACTTGTTAGCTAGTTACTATCTTTGTAATAGCTAATAAACTATGTCCTTTGATACAGGACACTGATTTGTTGATGACTTTTGGACGGGAGGTTCTCTGTTGATACGGACTGCTACTTTGAGGTGGGTATCCCTGACTTATCTTTTTAGATATTGTCTTACTATTATGCATAGTTTGTTATAGATAATAGTAAGTTTATACGCTGTACCTGCTTTTGTGTATTATGATCAGATATATGTTGTTTAGAAGACTTTTGCTTAGTTCTATACAGTCTCGATATTTGTCATGCGTACATATGTGCTTAGATATGGAGGTAGGTCACTTAGTACCTGTAGTTGGATTGATTCCTAGATATACCTTGCATGGATACCTAGGGTAGAATGGTTAGATCTGGATACATGTGTTAGACCTATACCTTTCCTATCGACCTATGGTTGAGGATCTGATTAGTGAGGAGGGTGTCGTTAGCATACTTTACTCTCTAGGTTGTATACTGAGCTGTAGGGTTTGTATGATTGCATACTGGCGATCATCGGCTCTCCTAGGGTCTGAGCCCGTCGCGCAGTCAGATTTCCCATATTGATTGAGCTATTAGCATGATGCTATTATCATGATGGAGACCATCGGCTCCTCTAAGGTCTGAGCCCGTCACCAGTCATGCTTGCATCATACTTGCATTGCCACGAGTGCTGGACATCATATTTGCATAGCCATGAGTGCTGGGTTACATACTTGCATCGCCATGAGTGTTAGGCGTCATACTTGCATTGCCACAAGTGCTGAGCATCATATTTACATAGCCACAGGTATTGGACTACATATTGCATTGCCACAGGTGTTGGACATCATATTTGCATAGCCACAGGTGCTGGGCTACATATTGCATCCGCCACAGGTGCTAGACGCCATATTTGCATTGCCACAGGTGCTGGGCATCATATTTGCACAGCCACAGGTGCTGGGCTACATATTGCATCCGCCACAGGTGCTAGGCGTCATATTTGCATTGCCACAGGTGATGTGCATCGTATTTGCATAGCCACAAGTGTTGGGCTTCATATGTTGTACGCCACCAGTGGTTGGCTTCTCTATGCAACTATAAGTGGCTGGTTTGTCTGTTTCCTGTTCACCCGACTGCCGGTCTAGTGGTGGCTGAGGTGCGTATAGAACAGATCGGTGTACTAGGTGTATAGGATGCATAACACCATTGTTGGTGCTTGTTGAGTTTGAGTGCTATATATGTTTGATATGCACTTACATGTGACATACACATTTTGATTGTGTATCATTCTTGAGGTTATATAGAGGATTGATTACACCTACCTGCAGGATAGACGGACTCTGGTATGTATTTCACCCTTAGTCTTTAGATATGCTTTATCCTCTATACTCGAGACTGTATCAGTGTGATTCCTTCTGTTATTTATAGCTTGCTGTGCATATCTATTTTTGGTATCCGCTGAGTTTATTTGGACTCACCACCATTGCCCATATTTTTGTTTCCAGGTTGATTGGTCTCCAGGAGAGCCCTAGTTGCCAGTCCCAGGTCCTTACGACTCCAGTGATGGGTGCTTCCTCATAATTGTGTTTCCTTTCCATCGTATTATTTGGTTTGGATTTGTTTTATGTCATGGAACTTGTATCGCGTTTTATTTGTCTTGGTATTGTGTTTTTGAGTCCTTTGATGGACTATGTGTTTGTTGTTTTGTTGTAAGTCGGACCGGTCCGCAGTCAGGTATGGTTTACTTTGTGTTATGGTTATGTTATGTGTTGATTTTGAGACCTGAGGCCAAATTTATTATCTGCGTGTATTGAATGTATGTGTAAATTGTCTGCTGGACAGGGGAGGTGCTGTCCGATTTTATATTGGACCAGCGACTCCTCGGTCTTGGGGCGTGACAGGACGTCTACCGAGAGACTAGACCTAACTCGAGAATTAGGCAAACCTGGTTGGGAGTCGGGTTAAGTCCTAGATGGGAGTTAGACAGGAGAAATCTAGGTTGGTCAAAGGGGTTAGCCGGACACTTGGTAGGAAAGTCCTAACAGATCACGGTTGACCAAGGTTAGGCAAAGGAACCTTAGACTTGTGCACACAAGTTAGGGTTGGACTTAATCGATTGGGTAATCGATTTAAGTTTGGTTTCTCGCAGACAGAAGCCTTCTTGATCGATTGGGTGATCGATTAAGGAAGGTGTGGATCGATTGGGTAATCGATTGAGAGAAACAAGTTATGAGAACAGAAGGGGGCTGAATCTATTAGGCAATCGATTCAATCTTCTCTTAATCGATTGATCAATCAATTAAGAGGTCTGGTAATCGATTAGGTGATCGATTACGACAGTATTGCACGAGAGCACAGAAAGGTGCTGAATCGATTCAGCAATCGATTAAGGTTGTTCTTATTCGATTGGCTAATCGATTAAGCTTCAAAAAATAGCCGTTAAACGACTAAGTCTGACATGGTAATCGATTGGGTAATCCTAGGTGTTGGGTATATTGGGTTTTCACACAGGTTTGAAGCAGATATCGCTCGACAGGGCTCGCGCAGTTCTTCTCCTCCTTCCTCGCCTTTTCAAGAGAAGCTTTGGGGCATAGTGTTGTTGCACTTCCAAAGTTCTAGAGGTGATCTCAAGCTTGAAGAAAGCAAGGAAAGCAAAGAGATCTTGTTGTTGTAAATCTTGTAAGATTTTATATTGTATTTGCTTCCTCTTGTTGTATTCTTCTTGTAAGCTTGTAAGAGGTTTCTCCACCTCAAGAAGAGATCTTATTAGGATGTATACTAAAAGCCTTGCTTTTGGTTAAGAACATCTACATTTTGAAAGAGAATCGCAAAATCATACGATGCATATTTATATTAGTATATGCACAAAATGTCTCATACTTTGTATTGTAGATAACATGGTGCGTGGTGACGCACAGAAGATCATGTTATCAGTTCTTTGCAGAAATATAAGAAAGAGGCTCAGAACCGAGATGGAATTGGACAAACCATCGAGATGGTTGTAGTGTATTAGGTGTGGTTTGTCTTAACCATAGAATTACACTAGTACACTTTGTGTGCATTGAGTAGGACCAAAAGAGAGGTCATCCAATTTTATACTAACTTCATAAATTGGATTAGGCCTCAGTTTTATATTATGGAGTACGATATCTAAATTCCGAAATAATAATGGGCACGTATATTTAATTATTATTTCTTTGATTTATCAATGGGCGAGATCTATTCTGCTAGATCGATAGATCCGGTAAGTTGGGAAATAATATTATCCATATGGTGTGTCGTTGATTATTAAGGTAATCCGTGTCCTAGTAAGTCAGGATGATGATGCCCCCTTAATGAGCTCATAAGGTTATCATGTTAAATCTTGCAAGTGGACTATGGTCTAACATGATGAAAAGATTGAGTGGTACTAGTCAAGGATCAAGAGGATTATTAATTAAAATTGTCAGTAATTTAAATTAATCGTCGGACACTCGATATCTTAAACACGAGAAGATGGACGACTCATAATAGGTGGAGCCCATATGAAAATATGGGGGTTGGTGAGGAAGTTCAATGGGGATCCTTTAGTGGAATGGATCTCCATTAATGAATCGGATTTGGATCCATTAGCGGGCCAAGACCCAACTCCTCCTCATGGTCCCTACCATAACCCTATAAATACCCCATAGGAGTCATGAAACCAAGGCTAATTAATCCGATTAATTGAAATCCTAAAATCTCTCTCTTCTCCTCTCTCCCTTCTCTCTCACCTAGGGCACCGGCGGGTGGTGGAAGAAGAAGAGCCTTTCTTCTTTTTCCCTTATCTTCCTCTCATTCTCCAGGTTTTCGACGATCACCGGACAAGGGAGGAGTTCTTCTTTTCCTTTGGTGGCGTGTGGCGAGGAGAAAGAAAGCAAGGTTCGCCGGCGCAAAGAGGGAGTTGGCGCCGGCGGTGGAGGTGAAGAAAATTCTTTGTTTTCTTCTTCCTCTCTTCTCATCTTCCATCTTCTCTGCTGTGGAGGTTCACAGGACAAGGAGGAGCTTCCTTTTCCTTTGTGGCGAACGAAAGCAGAGCAGGAAGAAGGAGCGCTCGCCAGCATTTAGCTCCATCTCCTTTAGGTGTTTGTCGCCGGAAAAGGAGAAGGAGTTCGAGTGGAGATCTTCCTTGCGTGTTTGCTACCGTGGGAAAGGAAGAAGAAGGGGAGATTGGCTAGGGTAAACTTGAGGGAGAGGAGCTCTTCTTCCCACTTGAAGTTCTTTCTCCTTGAGCAGCAAAAACCCTAACCTAGGGTTTTAGGTTGGCGCAAAGTAAGGAAGAAGATTGAAGGATTAATTGGCAAGCCTTGGTGACTCCGCGTCTTGGTAGCTCATCGCCCACACGACGTCCAAGAGGGGAGGGTCATACGGTAGAAGACTGCGAGGTAAAAGATGAGGTATACCTCTCTTTATCTCCTTGTTCATTTCTATTGTTTGTTTTGATTATTCTTATCATTGTTGGGACCGGGTGCATGTTGACATGGATGTGGGTTCGTAATTTTAAAATTAATTACGTGCAGCGGAAGGTTTAGCATAAATAATTTCACAAATTATTTAACCACACATCTAAGCATGCAACTTTATCTTGTGTAGACATGATCATATATTTATAATTTTGCAGAAACATAAACTAATTTAAGTATTACCTCGCGTAACTCGAAGGAAGGGACGAGATCCAACCGTAAGCATCTCTTGGAAGCTTCGCCTCTATTCGCGTCTACGCCGAGTATCTTCGGGATGACTCCGCAAAGCCACGAGTTTCGTGTTCTCGAGAACTACTAGATTCTCCGAGAACGCGACAAGAAAAACCAAGAGAGAAGTAATCACATCGAAAAACTCACTACCAAGGTTGGCCGAAATCACAATTTGGGCGAGAAGGAGGAAGATGACTTGCGCCCAATCCCAAGGTGATGATGGCTGGAGAGGAAGATCGTCCCAACGAAAGAACTTCGTCGCCTCGGTGCTTCTCCTTGTGCTCACGGCAAGAAGAAGGGAGAAGAACCTTGTGGCCGGCCAAGAGGAAGAAGGGAGGAGAGGGAGAGAGCCCAGGCAAGAATACTTCGATTATTTTCCAAGCCTTGCCTTGGGTCCTTTATATAGTGGCCTCTCAACCATCAAGCCTCTCAAAAAAGAGACTTATTCCATCATGCCAAGTTTTATCATATTTTAATTCATGATAAAATCGACCAAGTCTCCTTTTTTCTTATGGAATAAATTTTCTTATCATGGTAAATCAATCCATGATTGATTTTATAAAATAAAATAAACCAATCCATGGTTCATTTTAATTTCCATGAAAAATAAACCAAACCTTGGTTTATTATATAAAAATTTATATCATCCATAATTTTATAAAACAAACACACTTGGTTTATTTTATAAATTGAACCAAAAACTTGGTTCTCTCCCTTTGTTGTGGCCGGCCAAGCAAAGAGGATGGAGACCCTCTTTGGCCGACCCATCCAAGCCACGCCCCAATGAATTAAACTTATTTAATTCATCTATTAAGTCTTCAAAAGACTTAGCCATTTTACGCTTCCGATGCGTCTCTGAAAAATTCCTATTCGACTTATCGTTTGGCTTAACCAAACCTTATCTCTCTTGATTGGAAAATCCAATTTTCAACTCGTTTTAAATCCCTCGGATTACTCGTAGTACGTGTGACTAAATAGACTTTCGATTTATGTTGGCCGTCTATAATTAATCAATTATACAACGATCATGAGTGACACCTAGTAGTACATCATGATCCCCAATTAATCGAAAGATCAACGGTTGACCTCAGAAACAATTCTGAAACCCTTCAGCAGCTATAATGAATTGTGCCCCATTCCCTTCACCATCTTATACCCACTTGGTTCAGGACATGATCTATGTGTGTCAGTCCCCACTAGGCTGACTACGTCACACCTAGCCCAAGTAACGTTTTCTCGTCCTACGGATTCTAATTACTCTCATGTATTTAAGAGATTCATACTCTGAACATGTCATGCTCTGGCCAGAGGCTTCGAGTAACAATCCGACGATAGGCCTTGGGTATACATCTCCTCGCAAGGAGTGGTGAATCCTTTGTAGGCTGTTCAAACATCTTCGGGCACTTCGGCTTATACCCAATCATCCTGGGTCCACACCTCCTTGGAAATGTTTGCTTAAGATGTCAAAGTATAAGTCTCCATGACCAAGATGACTTGAACACCATAAGTCAAAGGAACATCACACTTAAGCTGCAGTAAGAACTTCATTGACATATCTATATGTAGACTACCATATGAAGTTTTACAGCCAGTCACTCCAATGAACTAGTTCCCTTAACTAGCATTCATGTTTATCTCTGGACATCCCAATGTCACCAGCCAGTGAGAATCAGCTGATTAGAGAATAACCCATGCTAGTCTCAACAGAATTGATAGTGTCCGTATTTATCAATTCATCGACTAGGGACAATTTCAATACATCACAATTGCATATGTAGAGATAATCACTAGTTGTGAATTCATCACAAATTCTCTCATGCTGTGAATTGTATTACGGACATTCAGTAAATGAGTTTAAGATCTCAATCAAATACATAAACATATATACTCAAATAGTGAATATTCATTTATTAAAATAAATGATTACAATCATAAGGCGATTGCCTTAGGACATTTTTCTCATATCACTAACAATCATCGCATGTGTTTTTGTTAATTATCATAGTTTAATTATTTGTTAATTAATATTGATAATTGATTTATGTCATGACCCCGATAATAAACATAAAAATCGGCGATCCATTCGTCGTCTTTTCCGCGGTCAATTGATTTGGAAAGTTACAAGGCCTTACCTTTGGTTTTGGCTAAGTTGTGACTTGAATCAATTGATACGACGACGAGACGGTCATTTGGGAGACGGGTCTCTTTCGGATTAAAATTTTAATCTGTAGACATAGAGAGATCTCTCATGTTTGAGCCCGTGGTTGCTTTGGAAACCCGTTAAGCCATACCTCGGGTTACAATCATCAGATCTTTCATAGTGTATTAGAGAGTGAGGAGAGTGGATTCTTAGATTAGTCACCTCAAGGAGGTGGATACCAAATAAATCCTTGAGTGATAGCATTGCTTGGAGTCTTCCACAGCGATAAATCTTCTACAAGTAAATCGGAGCTAATCACCCCCCCTCCCTCTAGCTCTCCTACCGGTCCTAACAAGTGGTATCAGAGCAAGGTCGCTCTTCTTTGGACTCATCGCCAAGAGAGAAAGAGCTGGAGGAAGAAGAAGAAGTTTGAAGAAACCATAATCTCAAGAAGTCATCACCAAGAGGGTTAAATTCAAAAATGGAGTTTGGCTACGACACTCGGGCACCTCCACCATTCAACAAAGCAAATTTCGATCTTTGGAAGTCAAAGATTGAAAATTTCTTCATGATAGAAATAGAGCAATGGTTTGCTCTAATGGAGGATTTTGAAGCTCCAACAAGCACAAAGGAAAGCTCCTCAAGAAAAGCAAATGGAATGAGGAGCAAATCAAGAGATGCGAGGCCAATGACAAAGTGACCAAGTTATTGATCAATCTTTTGCCAAGCACTATCTTGGACAAAATTAGAGAATTTCTAGATGCCAAAGAGCTTTGGAGCAAATTGGCAAAGCTTCATGAAGATCCCTCCACTGTACCAAATCAAGACAAATCCAAAGAGGGAGATTCATCGGAGGAAGAAGATTCAGAAGTTGAGAGATGCTCAACATCTGAAGATGAAGTTCAAGAAGCCTCCACTTCAAGGATTGAGGGGGAGCAAAATTTGCCATTGACATCGGATCAAAGAAAATCTTCAACATCATCATCTGAGGTTAATAAAGAAGAAGAAGAATCGAGTGCCACCTCTACACCCCATGAAGGTATAACTACTTCAATTTGTAAAAATAAAGATCACATTATTTGTTTTAAGTGCAGGCAAAAAGGGCACTATAAGAGTAAGTGTCCTAATTTGGTCAAGAAGAAGGTGCAAGTGGCACCCAAGACCAAAGAAAAACCAAAGGAGGTCGACCCCATGGTAAAGAAGGATAAGATGCATATTGTGTGCTTCTCATGCAAACAAAAGGGACATTATCGGAATCAATGTCCAAAGGGGAAGGATCCGACCAAGGCAAAAAGAGGGAGCTCAAATCAAGGGGGAGCTTCCAAGAATAAGACTAAGGTACCATTAGGTAATGGTACTTATTTTCATTATGATAATATGCATGCTAGAAATAACTATTATCATTTCAATGCTATTTATCATGAAAATAGGAGGCATGAAAAACCTAAGAAAAAATATAGAGTCTTCCATGCTAGGACTACCACATCTAAGGATAAGGAAGATTTTAGATCATTTAATGGTAGACCTACCCAAAACAAGGCCAAAAGGAAAAATCACCAAGGCAATATTAGAAAACCAAGCCTTGATGAAGTAATGATAGAAAATCAAGTTTTGAGGTAAAAACTTGATAAATTAGAAAAATCCCTTAAGAAAATAGAAAATCTATTTAAGGGATCAAAATTAAAACCTAGATTTAGGAAATCAAGGACCCTCTAGGAGCAAGAAAGGTTTAAGGTACAAACCTAAAACCAAGAAGGTTGGTCCATCTTATCATAGAGTTCCATATAGGTATGGAACTCAATCTAGGTCTAGGGGTCAAGTCAAGGTCACAAGGGAAGTCATCCCTAGAGTTGACCAAGACAAGACCGACATGACTAAGGCTTCAGAGAAGCCTAGAAAAGTCATTAGGAAGGTATCAAGGGAAGTTATCCCTAATGAATACCTAGAACACCAAAGGAGCACCAATAGGTTTTGGGTTCCTAAATGTGTGTTCGCCACACCCTAGATAGGCCTAGGGAGACTCAAATTGGATGGGTAGTTAACCCAACCTTGATGAAGTTGGCACTTTGGAGCATTTTCAAGGAGTTACTACCCTTGAGAATGAAGGAGTCATTTGTTTACTCTAGGAGGAGTAAAATTGTGTCAAACAATAGTTTTTGAAAGATTGAACTAAATAAAGTTGTCACAACTAGGTTAGAATACAAAGATATGCCAAGTTGGGGAGTTTCGACATTATCTTAGAAATTAGGGCCAAAATTAGGATTATCAATGGCTTAGCGATAAGTTATTGATACTTAGATAGGAAATCTAGGTATTTTTATGCCATATTTTGTATGCCCTATCACATGCCATGACATTATAATTCATCATTCATATTTTATTATGAAAATATTACATGTATGTCATACATGCATCATCTAGTTATAATTTTTTTTTAAATCTCATATGATGCATGCCATAGTCATTATCATGCATTAATTTAATTCTTATTGAAATTAAGGACATTGACTTTAATTAACATTCTAAGTGAATGATCAAAGTTTATAATGCCTAGGTAGAAATGCATGAACCCTTAGTTTAGGGAGAACATGACTTTCACATCTCACCAAGATCATAAGTTGACTTGCGTGTATTTTGAGATACATTAGAAATAAGTGAGATATTAGGGTGATGAATGAAACTCAAGGTGTTGATTAATGTGTATCCTATTGAGTTTTAGGTTCATCAAAACATGAATATAAATAAACTCAATCATTGGGAAAGCTAATGTACAAGTCATGTGCATTGAGCCCAAGGAACATGGTTGGAAATTGTTTTTGAAACTTATTTCAAAACTATCTTGGAAAACCTTGGTGAAGACTATCTTTTGATAGATCTCATCATTGATGAATTGGATACAAAATAGAGTAAAACATTGAAATATTTCAATGGTTTCCATTTTTGTGCCAATCTTTGAAAAGAGAGGTATTTTCATATAAAATTATTTTTCCTTGATAGTATATGTCATAAATAATGTCTACACAAAATTTTAGGATTTTTCAAATTTTGTAGAATTATATAGGAGTTTCTGAAATTCAGACTGAAATTGTTTTCAGAAATCAAAAACTCTCAATCGATCAGGTGATCAATTAGAACAACATCAATCAATTGTTAACTCTTTTCTGCGGGCACAGAAGCTTGCATAATCGATCCAGTGATCGATTAAGGGAAGCCGTAATCGATCAGCTGATCGATTAAGGCATAGCTTAATCGATTGGGACCCAACACAATCGATTGGCACGACTGAAACTGACTGTTTTCAGTCAATTAACCCAATTTTGAGTAACCTAACAATCCCTAGTCCCTTGAAATACTTTTATAAGTATATTTGGGTAAATTTCATTGTGAAATCAAAAAGGGAGTTTGTTTGGTGAAACCTATAGGGTTAGAGAGGTTTTGATTCAAGTTTTGAATATCAAAATCTCATAACCTCGAGTTGAGATTTCCTAAAGTTTTAGGAACTCAAAAATCATTGTTGGTGCAATGATAGAGGGTTAGAGCATGTTTTGAGGGGGGGAGGTCTTCCTTAAAAGCATGTGTTTGAATTTTTATTTTTTTTTGGATAAGTGGAAGAATGAAGATTGGGAATCTTCATTATGATGAATGCCCAAGATTAAGCATGAGCTCAAATGGAAGGTATGAGACTCTCATTGGGCATGCCTTTGACCATATAGACTCTCGGGGAGTGTTTTTGATGTGTGTCAAAGGGGGAGAAGATTGAAAGGCTAATAGGGATTAGTCTTTCTCAAACATATTGTCAAACATCAAAAAGGGGGAGATTATTGGTGCAATCTTTGTTAGGTCAGGGTTGACCTAGTTTGACTAGGCTCGGGTGAGCTTATGTCTAGTAAGCTTGGTAAGCTTAAGGTTGGATGTTTCGATGTTTGATAATGATATTTGAATATCGCATGATGTTTGAATATCGTGTAAGTCAAGTGGGTGAAGGTTGACTGGAGACTTGACTGGGAAAAGACCTAGTGGGACTAGGTGAAATCCAGGTGGATCGGGGAGATCTCACGCTGGCATGGGAAAAGACCTAAGGGGACTAGGCACACCTAGTGGGACTAGGTGAAGTCCAGGTGGATCGGGGAGATCGTACGCTGGCATGGGAAAAGACCTAGGGTGACTAGGCACACCTAGTGGGACTAGGTGAAGTCCAAGTGGATCCGGGAGATCGCACGCTGGCATGGGAAAAGAAGTCCAAGTGGATCGGGGAGATCGCACGCTGGCATGGGAAAAGAAGTCCAGGTGGATCGGGGAGATCGCATGCTGGCAAGGTGGAAGTCTACCGAGAGACTAGACTTAACTCGAGGGTTAGGCAAACCTGGTTGGAAATCAGGTTAAGTCCTAGCTGGAAGCTAGGCAGGAGAAATCCAGGTTAGTCAAAGGGGTTGGTCGGACACTTGGTAGGGAAGTCCTAACAGGTCACGGTTGACCAAGGTTAGGCAAGGGAACCTTAGACTTGTGCATACAAGTTAGGGTTGGACTCAATCGATTGGGTAATTGATTTAAGTTTGGTTTCTCGCAAACAGAAGCCTTCTTGATTGATTGGGTGATCGATTAAGGAAGGTGTGGATCGATTGGGTAATTGATTGGGAGAAATAAGTTGCGAGAATAGAAGGGGGTTGAATCGATTGGGCAATCGATTCAACCTTCTCTTAATCGATTGATCAATCGATTAAGAGGTCCGGTAATCGATTGGGTGATCGATTACGACAGTATTGTGCGAGAGCATAGAAATGTGCAGAATCGATTCAGCAATCGATTAAGGTTGTTCTTAATCGATTGACTAATCGATTAAGCTTCAAAAAATAGCCATTGAACGACTAAGTCTGACATGGTAATCGATTGGGTAATCGATTAGGAAACCCTAGGTGTCGGGTATATAGGGTTTTCACGCAGGTTTGAAGCAGATATCGCTCGACAGGGCTCGCGCAGTTCTTCTCCTCCTTCCTCACCATTTCAAGAGAAGCTTTGGGGCATAGTGTTGTTGCACTTCCAAAGTTCTAGAGGCGATCTCAAGCTTAAAGAAAGCAAGGAAAGCAAAGAGATCTTGTTGTTGTATCTTGTAAGATTTTATATTGTATTTGCTTCCTCTTGTTGTCTTCTTCTTGTAAGCTTGTAAGAGGTTTCTCTATCTCAAGAAGAAGATCTTTCATAGTGTATAAGAGAGTGAGGAGAGTCGATCCTTGGATTAGTCATCTCAAGGAGGTGGAGACCAAGTAAATCCTTGAGTGATAGCATTGCTTGGAGTCTTCCGCGGCGATAAATCTTCTACAAGCAAATCGGAGCTAATCACCCCCTCTAGCTCTCCTACCGGTCCTAACACATTTCTAGTACTATATTGAGGCACGTAGACCAAGAGAGGCGAGATTTTTATTATCAAGATTTTTTAATAAGTAATTTTTATTATCAGGATTTTTATTCTTTTTATACTAATTTGTAAATTTATTGTTGTAGAAAAATATACCCGCGAGCCAGAACACGAGACAAACTTTAAAGAAACCTAGAACAATGCTTGTGCCAAACTCTACAAAAGATATACTATACAAATGTAGAAGAAAGAGAACAAAGTCATCCTTTGTACTAGAGGATATTTAGGATGCATAACGAGCCATCAAGGTTGCAGAAAGATGATAGTTAAATTCAACGACAGCTAGAGCCAACAGAAACACTGAGCTGACTAGCCCTAGCATTGAATCCATAAAGTATACAATTGGATTCTGATCGATCGTAGAGCATGTCATAGATTTGGTAAGTTTACAATTAATAAAGTTATATAAGAATTTTTTAATTATCAATAAATTTATTTTGATTTAATTTCATTATTTAATATTTAGATAGATGAACTACATTGATCTCCTACTTGTTGGGAGGTATTTAGCAAGACACACAAGAAAAAAAATGATTAACAAAATTTTTCCAACCTCGGGCGACCTGCCCAGCCTTACGGCAGTTTCCCACCAGCCGCCAGGGTAAATTCCTTGGGCTCACGGTGGGTGTTCTAGAAGCCCAGCATTCTAGGGTTCGCGCCTCGTTTGGAGGAAAAATTCCTGCAAATATGTCATAGCTGGGGATCGAACCGCGGATGCCTGGGATAGCGACTAGTCGCCCTACCGCTGCACCATAGCCCCGGAGGCACAAGAAAAAGAATGATATATTTATCGATCGTCGATAGAAGGCATTAGATGAAAGAATATACACTTAAATATCTTTAACCGTTAATAATGAATAGTTTTTCTAATTGTATATCTGATATGAATATCCTTTTATTTAAATAGGACGAAATAACTACAAGAGTTGCATTGACGTCTTAGCCTGCTACAGAGGGAGATGAGGCACATACTTGATCCACCATCCAGTTAAATAGTTTGTTTCGGAAGGAATCGACGTCGATGGCCAGTCACCGAAGTTCAGCCCACATGGATGCTAATAGGAGGGGAGGAACTCTGCGCCCTGCGAGATCAACACGAGTGTTAAGGGAGCACGTCGGAGGTTGTCTGGCGGAGCCCACTCCGACGCTCAAGTCAGTGCCTCGATGGAGAAGGGGAGTAGTAAGCAGTAAAAATGAATGAGTAGCGAAGAGAATGCGTAACCCCTTTACCTGAGGGGTTGGTGTCCATTTTATACCTGCGGCGGCTGTCTCATGAGTCTCCCTGATCATTGCCCCATCCCCCTAATTGTCAGTTACAAGATAACCTTTGCAACGGTCCACGTCGTCATTAAGTTCGGACCGTTACGACAATTATGGGTTATGATGACTCCGCGATAAGGGGTGATGGTTATCCGCAGATCCGAAGAAAGGGGGGTCGTTACTTGAGGCTGAGTGCTCCTTCGGCTCCGCTACCACGAGGTGGTCTCGGGGCCTTTTGGCCTGGGGGGTCCCGGGCGCTCACCTTCTCGAGGTGATCTCGAGACCTGATAGCCCGAGGTGATCTCGGGCGTGTATCCTCCTGGAGCGATCCCAGACGTAGGCCTACCCGAAGTAGTCTCGGGGATTCACCTTCCCGAGGGGGCCTCGGGAACCAAGGAAAGAGAGTCATCCAGACTCAGTAGATCCTACAGTGGGGACCGACGCCGTCGATAGAGGGGGGGGGAGTGAATATCGACTTGTAAAAATTTTGGGAAACTTGTCTTTCGATCGTTCGTTCAAATGAAACGTCGAAGACTCGACCGATCTGGAACTCCGAAGTGCCGCGCACTTCCTCTTGGAGCCTCCTTGGTCACAGAGCTTCGTCTTTGGCGCTTTATCATCACTCAAAATGCTTAGAATGAAGTCGAGTTTGATATTCTGAGTTGAGGGGTCGAACCCCTTTATATAGCTTCAGCTGGGCACCCAAGAGCCTCTAGGGTGCCTCAATTGCGGTCAAAGTTCCATCCAAATAGCGAACTTCGCGAAGCTGCCAATGACCTAGTCCTGGGTGCCTAGGAGCATGTTGGGCACTGATTCATCCAGGCACCTAACATCCAGGGTGCCTGGATGCTTGGGGGCACCTTGGTTCAATGGGGGCGCCCTGGAGCAGCTTTCCAACTGTTTTGTGTGTTTGTTTGCCTGTTTTGCCTCCAATTCTAGGTACCTGCAAGATATACAAACACAAGACAAACACATATATATTCGTAGCCTTATGAATGATTCTGACTTTGGGTTTCCCGTGAAACCCTAGGTCGAACCGACGCCTATGTTCCCTTCCTGGGGAACGCACCTTTCGCCTACTCCTCTGAGGAGAAGGTTGCCACCTGGGCCATCCGGTTGGACTTTTGTCCGACTTCTCTCACCAGGAGTTTTGCCCAATCTTATGACCAGGACTTATTGCCCAGCTTTACTCACCAGGATTTCGGTGCCCAACCCTCGGCCAAGACTTATTGCCCAATTCCTCGAATCAGGACTTCGTGCCCAGTCCATGACCAGGACTTATTGCCCATCCCTATGTCAGGACTTCGGTGCCCAGCCCTCGGTCAGGACTTACTGCCCAATTCCTCGAATCAGGACTTCGTGCCCAACTCTCGGTCAAGTCTTCGGTGCCCATCCCACGGCCTGGACTTAGTGTCCAACCCATGATCAGGACTTAGTGCCCAATTCTTTGAACCAGGACTTATTGCCTAGGTTAACTATGATTTTTCTTCACTTTGGTACTGATTTCTTGACTTACCCTTCCCTTGTTCAATGTATCACTAACTTGAGCATATTGTTAAACATTGAAACACTCGAGGAGGACATCACTGATGCATCTTGCACCAACAATCTCTCCCTTTTTGATGTTTGACAATATCTTAAGTTAGATTAGATTAAAGGGTTAAGTTATGATCCTTGGGATAAAATGGAAAAAATTGATCTAAGTTTTGATCCTTGGAAAAACATTTTGATTTAAACTTTGATCCTTGGACAAAAAAAAACATAAGCTCTCTATTCCTTTGGGAGGAAAAAATTTCTAACTTAAGCTCACTCCCCCCCTTTGTCATCCACTCACTCTCGAGTATATCCACTCACTCTCGAGTGCGTACCCCCTACTGTCACATTATCACTTCCCTACTCCATCACCATGGTCGCGACATCACTGCCGGAGAGGTCATCCAGATGACCGAATTCGATGAGATAGGGGCTAGGAACTTTTCCATAGCGGGCATAGATATCTCGGCCGCGGGGGTATTATCGTGGAGACGACAGACGACCCGACACCAGATCGACTCAGACGAGGAGGTTGAGGTCGACGTAGCCGAGATCCGGGAGCACCTGCAGGAGCCTCCACCTCCAACTATTGACCAGCGCCTGACGTCATTACAAACGGAGGTCCACAACCTCCAAGAGGAAATGGAGGCGCATCAGGTCAAGTTCATGGAAGCTATTCATACCGAACACGATCTGAATTTGCCTATCACGCCGAGTACATAGTCACCCTTCAGGCCGAACGCGAAGCGAACCAGGCCCGACATGACGAGATGATGTCCATGTTCCGGTCGTGGCAACCCGGTCCATTCTTTCCTCTGGCCCTTCTCCTAGATTTGAGTGTTTCCCTGCTATCCGATTGTACTTTTGACTAGTTGACTTGTTATTGACTCTTTTTGGTCATTATGTTGACCAGTTGACTTACACTTATTTTATCTACTGGTTATTTATTTACCTACTGAGTTATTTACTTCATGCTATGGTGATTTATTTACCTACTGAGTTATTTACTTCATGCTATGGTGATTTATTTACCTGCCAATTCATTCACTTCATATTTGAATCATTAGCTAGGGTTGTACTTAGTAGAATAGGACTGTTCTATATTGTTTTCTTAAAAATTTTCATATTTTTTTAGAAAATTAGCAATTTGAAAAATCATTTCCTTCATCAAGTTTTTGAAATTTAAAATGATTTTCTGACTTAGTTGTCTTTCAAAAACTACCCCCTTCAAAACTAGGGTTTTTGCGTAAATGGACTTAGCTTAGGCTCTAACCTAGAACTGCATGCACCTATAGATCTAGAAGTCAGCATCTCACAAGCACCTTAGGGTACTTTGATTGATAACCTAGACTGGGTTGAGATGCTTAGGTCTATGCCTTGATTCAAGATGCTTTAAATCAGTGCATCTGCAGTAATTGGGGCAATAAATACAACTTGAACAACAATCAGGTTAAGTGTCAAGCTTAGAAAATCTAACTTGATCAGATCACTTAACATGACTAACCCTAACGAAAGCTACTGTTTTATAACAGTTAGTAAGTAGCTAACTTAGTTAGACATGACCCGAACAAGAACGGTTCAATTTGGTTTGGTCCTTTTTCTTGCTTGAAAGTACTAGAGTTGGTTCAATACAGACTTCCAATTTGTCAAACTAGCTCTAATTCAAAATTGAATTGCAATAGTCAATTTTTCTAGCTTATCATTTTTTTTTATGTATGGCAAAGGGGGAGAGAAAGGAAAGAAATGAAAGGAGAAAATAGAAATTTATTTTTCAAAAATTCTTTTGCAAAAAGTAAAGTAAAAGTCTAAGTGCTTAAAATTTTTCAAAGTATGTTAAAATTTTTCTAAGTATGTCTAAGTGCTTAAAAATGTTTCTAAGTATTTCAAAATTTTCAAAAGTATTTCTAAGTACTTTCAAAAATTCCTAAAGCACTTCAAAATTTTCTTTAGTAAACAAAATTTGTTGAGCGAGACTCTTCTGATTTTTTTTGCAAATAGTTCTAAGTGGAATTTTTTTAAGGAAAAACTGTATTTAAAATTTTTTTTCTCTAAATGTTTTTTCGCACAAAGTATTTTCAAGTAAATTTATTTTCTAAGTGTGAAAAACTTGCAAAAAATTTTTTGGAAAATTTTCTAACTGTGAAAAACGTGCAAAAAAATTTTTGGAAAATTTTCTAAGTGTGAAAAACTTGCAAAAAAAATTTTTGGAAAATTTTCTAAGTGTGAAAAACGTGCAAAAACAGTTTGGAAAATTTTTTTTCCCATGTTCTCAAAAATTGAATTTTTTTTTTGGTTTCAAAATTTGTCGTGCCTAAGTAATTTTTTTTTTTTGAAAGATAGGCTTACAAAACCTTTTCAAAAATTGTCTAAGTGTTGAAAAGTTCTTGAGTGCTTTTTGCTTGTCTTTGAAAATCTTTGTCAAAAAACTTAAAGCTTTTTGCTAAAATTTTGAAAAACACTTAGCACTTAGAAAGTTTTTTACAAAAACCCGCATGACATTGAAAAATTCAGGGGGATATAAATGAATTTATTTGCTTACTATTGTAAGATTACTATAATATGTTGGTTTAACTTAACTTTTTGAACCGTGTTGCCATAAATCAAAAAGGGGGAGATTGTTGGTGTCGGAAGCACCAAAGTCGAACCTATGTTTTGATAATGGCAAAGGGTTCAGAAGTTAAGATTTGGTTGTGATCTAACAAGCTTATTAAGTGTGCAGGAAAGTCCTAGGAACACTAGGCACTAAGTCCTGGTTCTATGAATTGGGCACTAAGTCCTGGCAGCGAGCTGGGCAACTAAGTCCTGATGTAAGGTTGGACACGAAGACCTGGTCGAGAACTGGGCACCGAAGACCTGGTCGAGGACTGGGCACCGAAGACCTGGTGAATGAAGCTAGGCACGATGACCTGATCGCGGATTAGGCACGAAGACCTGGTAAGTGAAGCTAGGCAAAAGTCCAACTGGAGGAGCCAGTTGGCAAAAAGGTAAATTCTCCTGAGAGGAGTAGGTGAGGACGCGTTCCCCGTAGGAGGGAACATTAGGCGTTGGTTCGACCTAGGGTTCCATTTGGGAGACCCAAAGTCAGAACCAAGATAGCTCAGGCTGTAAATAATGTTCTAATATTATCAATTATATGCTTTGTATGTCTTTGGAACTAACCCTGGTTGTAGGAACAAATGGAAGGAGTTTCTGCACTAAGGCGCCTCAATGGAGTGAGGCGGCTTAGCTGGGCTAGGCGCCTGTATTAAGACAGGCACCCCAGTGAAGGGTTAAATAAAGCATTCGAAGCAAACTGCCACACAAGCCTTCTAACCAAGTCAAGCTAGGCGCCTGTGTTAACACAGGTGTCCCAGTCAGCTCAGGTGCCCCAGTTAAAGGGATAAGCGCTGGCCGAGTCTGCGGTTTGGAGTTCACACAGGATAGGCCACGTATCAGGCACCCCCTTCAAAACAGGCGCCCCACTAACTACTATAAAAGGGGGTTCACCCCCAAGGCTTTCAAATCAATCGCTTTCAACTGTTACGCTCAAGCGCTCCGCTCCGACAAGTTCTGTTCTCGTGATTCAAGCGCTAACGATGACCCGCTGCTCCGGAAACTTCCAACCTCTCCGGTCGTCGGTAAAACGTAATTTTATTAAGTGTTGTAATTGCTTTTTAATTTATATTTGTACTCTCGACTAGTAATCTTTCCCGAAAATATAGAATTGCCCATCATAAACGGTCAAGGACCGTGGGCCTTGGACTAGGAGCCGACTGCGACTCCGAACCAAGTAAAAAGAAATCGTGTTAGCGATTGATTCTTTATTTTCCGCTGTGCAATTACTCTTTGCTTTTCGAAAAAGTTTCCGATCGATATTCACCCCCTCTATCGATTCAATCCCATCCCACAAGTGGTATCAGAGCGGGTGACTCAAACTTGGTGCAACCACTAGTTTGAGATTTTTTTCGGATTTTTGAATTTTTAATTTTTTTTATTCGAAATTTTTTTCTGGTTAATCGAGGTTGGTGCAACACCACTCGATCGTTTCTTTTGCTATAAAAAATTCTTCCCGCACTACTAATCCAAGACTCAGTCTTGGAACAAGTTCTTTTTGTTATTTCTTTTTCAGAAAATTTCAATGGCCATGCAAGAGGGATACAGCACCGCCAGACCCCCTCTTTTTAGTGGAGAAATTTCTCCTACTGGAAAAGCAGGATGGAAGTCCACCTGAAAACTCAAGTGGACATGTGAATAATTATCCAGTCTGGGCTGGAAATTCCTAAAAATACACAAGGCGTGGCGCAACACTATACCGAGTGGGATGACCCACTAATGAAGAAGATCGAGGCCGACGCGAAAGCAACTCAAACCCTGCAGTGCGGCTTAACAAAAGAGGAGCTGAACCAGGTAGGACCCTTCAACAGTGCGAAGGAGCTTTGGAACAAGCTGATCGAGCTGCACGAAGGTACTTCCGACACGAGGATCAGCAAAAGAGATCTATTGCTTAACAGACTCTACACAATCAAGATGCACGACAGCGAGACTGCAACCCAACTCATGCCAGAATCACACGATAGGTCACAAGGTTGAAAACCGTGACCTGATAAAGTATACTTTAAATTTTTTTCCCTAGAAACTCACTGTGGGTGTCTATGGTGGATGCCTACAAAGTTTCAAGGAATTTATCTAAAATTAAGCTAGATGAGTTGTTTTCTGAATTAGAACTGCACGAACAGACTAACACTACCTTGATCGAGAAAGGTATAGCTTTTGTTGCAGGAAAATCTCAAGGAAAAGCTCCCAAAAAGAAGCATCAACCAGCACCCGTGTCCGACTCAAACTCAGATTCAGAAGATAGTGAAGGGGATCGACCCAAGTTGGTTCGGCTAGCTCGGGATTACTATAAAGAACTAAAGTACCAATCGAGCAAGAAGAAATCAAGCCGAAGAGAGGAAGATCCAGCAGAACCTTCAATGAGCTCGAAGAGCAAGACCAACATTACTTGCTACGAATGCAACAAAAAGGTGTTGAGGCAATCTGTGGTCTGGAGTGACCATGTGTTTTGATGTTTGGGCAAAGAGTTTAAGTTAGGTTTACCCTTGTGTATTTGATATGTGTATGTGAGTGTGCAGGATGTGCAGGTTACACATATTGGCTTAGTTGGACGGTTTTGGTACAGTGAAGAGTGGCATGGAGACAAGCTGGAGGCTTGTGTGCACCCAAGGGACCTTGGAGAGCAGGGACGGGAGCCGAAGATGAAGAGGGCGCGAAGGCAATAGTCGAGGCTGCTGATGAGGAGTCAGCTGAGTCATGAGGGTACGAGTGCTGAGTGATTGTACTCGGAAAATCCTAGGGTTCGAGTGTTGAGAGAAGTGTACTCGGGAAGGGAAACCTTAGGTGTGTGAGTGGACCTAGGGCAGTCGACTGATAAAACTCACAGAAGGTAGTCAACCTGGGACCAGTCGACTACCCTGGGAGCAGTCGACTGGTAGCGGCTGGTTGAGTAGGCTGAAATTCGAACGTTGAGGTACAACGGTCGAATTTCAGTGGGACCAGTCGACTGCCCTGGGGGTAATCGACTGGTGGCGGCCAAACAGAAAGTAAGTCCTATTTAAGAGGGCTTCATTTTGGCTAGGATCCCTGACGAATTTGGCTTTGGTTAAAGGCCAAATAGTAGTCTAAGGGCTCAGATATTGTCGAGGTGTTGTGGCGAGGTTTCTCCACCCACAAGGAGCGACAAGGGCTAGCCGGAGGGCATCCGGGGAGTGATCCACCAAAGGATTCTTGGATTAGTCTCCTCTTGGAGATGGATACCAAGTAAATGAAGGTGTTAGCATTGATTCTCTTATTTTTCATTATATTGTTTGTATTGTGCTAACCTTCTTGTAGAGAAAGAGTTCGAAAATTGCTATTCACCCCCCCCTCTAGCAACCGTCAATGATCTGACAAAAGGGACACTTCAAGTTAAAGTGCCCCAACCTAAAGGAAACCAAGAAGGCTCGCAGAAAGAAGGCTCTTCAAGCCACTTGGGACGAATCATCTTCCGAAGAAGAAGAAGAAGTCCCGCACGCGAATATACTCGCCCTAACCGCCTCGGAAGACGTCGACTCCGGATCAGAATCGGAACCAGACGACAGAAGACTCACAATCTCGGAGAATAGACAAATCACTGTAAGAGGTTACTCAGAATATGAATTATCGAAATTAATTTCTTACTTGTCTCGTAACTTGGCGAAAGCCAAAATCCGGGTTGAGTCCCTCCGACAGGAAGTAAAACTCCTGAAAGATGAAGTCAACTTGAGGTCTTTGACCGAGCAAATTCAGGAAGGAAACTCAACTCAAGTTCAAAAACTTGAGGAAGAGAATTCCTCCCTGAAAACTCAAGTCAAGGAGCTCAGAGTTGCCTTGAAACGGTTTACTTCAGGTTCCAAGGGTCTTGACATGATCCTTGGAAAGCAGAAGTCCGTAGTCAATCGATCCGGACTCGGTTATCGAACCAAGTCAAGACAACGTGCATATTATTCTGTATTGATCCAACCTAGAACCCAAGTCCAAGCATGGGTCCCCAAGCTCTGTCTAAATAAACAAGCTGGACTGAACCAGTATTGGATCCTCAAGGACAAGATTCACATCTTGCCTAACCCTTTTCGAGGCTATAGTCTAGGGGGAGCCAATATAAAAACCATATTTATAGTTAAATAATTTTATTGAATTGCTTGCTTGTCTATTTTCTTTCTGTATTTTTTTTTGCTTAGACTTAGGATTGGTTAGATTAAGGACAAAATGATTTATTTGAAATTTGAACAACATAGTATTGGGTGGAGGTGAGATGATAGTACGTTAGGAAAACCCTTCTAATAAAGATCAAGTATATCCTACTTGGTCTGTTTAGTCTGGTGGAACTAGCTGAAGCTACCGATCCAACACCCAAACTAGTTAGACCAAAATCTTTCAAGAAGTAATTTGAAGATGAATTTTCAGTAAAAGGCTTTGTCAAGGAAAGGGTTGTTGCTCCAATAAGGCTACGGCCAAAGAAGACCTTGTGCCTCGCCAAGACCTGGAAGCCAATTATTGAAAATCAAATTCAATTTACTTTTTGTTAAATTTGAATCTAACACAAATTTCAATTAATCCTAGATTCAACATATTTTCAAAATCAATAACCTTATAAAATTTTCAAAATTAATTCAATGTCTTCAAAATTAACCATGTTTTTCAAAATTAAAATTTTATTTTTGAAAATTTGTCTCACAAAACCCATAAGGTTAACATGTTTGATCACGTAGAATTGGGTGAGACGTCTAGGACCTAATAGTATAATTCATTATCCTTTTAAATAAAACTTAAACTGTTTTCAAAATTTGTTCAAAATCAACTCTAGTTTGTTTTCCAAAAAAAATTGAATGTCAGGTTGAATGTCAAAATAAACTCATTTCGAATATAATCTAGGGCTTGATTGATTTAGTTATTGGACGGTCAAACTGGTCAACGGTCAAACCTCGGTCAACACGGGCGCCCGTGACCTTACGGGCGCCTCATACTTTATCTTTGTTCAAGGCAGCCAAAGCTGCCAAAACCCCTGACATACCTAACTCAGGCGCCCGTGAGGCTCTTGGGCGCCTCACTGAACTCGGGCGCCCTAGACCCTTCACGGGCGCCCGTATAAGCCTATTTAAGGCCATCAAACCATGGTCATTTGCCACACCAAACCAACTTCTCTTCCACTCTTTCTCCCTCTAAGGTGCCCGGAACACTCATCCTTTGCCCTCGAATGACCTACTTCGACAATGCCTCCCCGGTACCATTTTAATTATGCATTTATAATTAATTTTTTTATTTTGCTTATTTAGGTGCGTAATTTTTCTTATCTGTGTAGAAAACGTCGTGTCACCGAACCTAACCCCCAGGCCGACCCTTGCCCGGACACTAGGTTTCCTACCATGGCCTTATTTAACAAATTCTCCCAGACAACTTATAAACCGATTAAGACTAGCTACTTGAATAGACATTTTTTCGCTCAATCCTGCCCTACTACGATGGATGCAATCAACTTTTATCAACTTGACAATCTTGTTTACTGTACCCACTCAGTTAACACAACCCTGTGTGCCGAGTTTTATAACAACTTAGTCAAAGTTGATGACTTCTGCTACTCTACTACTGTACAATCCATCCCCCTAACTATCATACCTACCTTGTTTAATAGATTTCTTGGACTACGACCTTCTCGATGCACTTTCTACTGTTATCCTTCCATTGACCACTCAGGATGTTGCGACCATGCGACCTTTCCACACCTTCCTCCTTTACGCGATGATCCATCATCTAGACATAGACATTGGTCTACACATGTTCCAGACGATCACTTATGCGTCGAGTAAATCCACTCACTCTCAAGTGCGTACCCCCTACTGTCACATTATCACTTCCCTCCTCCATCACCATGGTCGCAACATCACCGCCGGAGAGGTCATATAGATGACCGAATTCGACGAGATAGGGGCTAGGAACTTTTCCTTAGCGGGCATAGATATCTCGGCCCAGGGGTATTATCGTGGAGACGATAGAGGGCCGACACCAGATTGACTCGGACGAGGAGGTTGAGGTCGACGTAGCCGATCTCGCAGCCGAGATCCGGGAGCACCTGCAGGAGCCTCCACCTCCGACTATCGACCAGCGCCTGACGTTATTACAGACGGAGGTCCACAGCCCACAAGAGGAAATGGAGGCGTATCAGGTCGAGTTCATGGAAGCTATTCATACCGAACACGATCTGAGCTTGGCCTATCACGCCGAGTACATGGACACCCTTCGGGCCGAACGCGAAGCAAACCAGGCCTGACATGATGAGATGATGTACATGTTCTAGTCGTGGCAGCCCGGTCCATTCTTTCCTCTGGGCCCTTCCTCCTAGATTTGAGTGTTTTCCCTGCTGTCCGATTGTACTTTTGACTAGTTGACTTGTTATTGACTCTTTTTGGTCATTATGTTGACCAGTTGACTTACACTTATTTTATCTACTGGTTATTTATTTACCTACTGAGTTATTTACTTCATTCTATGGTGATTTATTTACCTGTCAATTCATTCACTTCATATTTGAATCATCAGCTAGGGTTGTGCTTAGTAGAATAGGACTGTTCTATATTGTTTTCTTAAAAATTTTCATATTTTTTCAGAAAATTAGCAATTTGAAAAATCATTTCCTTCATCAAGTTTTTGAAATTTAAAATGATTTTCTAACTTAGTTGTCTTTCAAAAACTACACCCTTCAAAACTAGGGTTTTTGCGTAAATGGACTTAGCATAGGCTCTAACCCTAGAACTGCATGCACCTATAGATCTAGAAGCCAACATCTCATAAGCACCTTAGGGTACTTTGATTGATAACCTAGACTGGGTTGAGATGCTTAGGTCTATGCCTTGATTCAAGATGCTTTAAATCAGTGCATCTGCAGTAATTGGGGCAATAAATACAACTTGAACAACAATCAGGTTAAGTGTCAAGCATAGAAAGTCTATCTTGATCAGATCACTTAACATGACTAACCCTAGCGAAAGCTACTATTTTATAACAGTTAGTAAGTAGCTAACTTAGTTAGACATGACCCGAACAAGAACGGTTCAATTTGGTTTGGTCCTTTTTCTTGCTTGAAAGTACTAGAGTTGGTTCAATACAGACTTCCAATTTGTCAAACTAGCTCTAATTCAAAATTGAATTGCAATAGTCAATTTTTCTAGCTTATCATTTTTTTTTTGATGTATGGCAAAGGGGGAGAGAAAGGAAATAAAGGATAGGAGAAAATAGAATTTTTTTTTCAAAAATTCTTTTGTAAAAAGTAAAGTAAAAGTCTAAGTGCTTAAAATTTTTCTAAATATGTCTAAGTGCTTAATAATGTTTCTAAGTATTTCAAAATTTTCAAAAAGCATTTCTAACTACTTTCAAAAATTCCTAATGCACTTCAAAATTCTCCTTAGTAAACAAAATTTGTTGAGCGAGACTCTTCTGATTTTTTTTTTGCTAATAGTTCTAAGTGGAATATTTTTAAGGAAAAACTGTATTTAAATTTTTTTCTCTAAATGTTTTTTCGCACAATGTATTTTCAAGTATATTATTTTCTAAGTGTGAAAAACTTGCAAAAAAATTTTTTGAAAAATTTTCTAAGTGTGAAAAAACGTGTAAAAAATTTTTTAAAAAATTTTCTTGTGTGAAAAACTTGTAAAAAAAATTTTTTGGAAAATTTTCTAAGTGTGAAAAACGTGCAAAAACAGTTTGGAAATTTTTTTTCCCAAGTTCTCAAACATTAAAATTTTTTTTGTTTCAAAATTTGTCGTTCCTAAGTAAATTTTTTTTTGAAAGATAGACTTACAAAACCTTTTCAAAAATTGTCTAATTGTTGAAAAGTTCTTGAGTGCTTTTTTCTTGTCTTTGAAAATCTTTAGTCAAAAAACTTAAAGCTTTTTGCTAAAATTTTGAAAAACACTTAGCACTTAGAAAGTTTTTCACAAAAACCCACATGACATTGGAAAATTCAGGGGGTGAACCTTTTCAGGGGGAGATAAATGAATTTATTTGCTTACTGTTGTTAGATTACTATAACACATTGGTTTAACTTAACTTTTTGAACCGTGTTGCCATAAATCAAAAAAGGGGAGATTGTTGGTGCCGGAAGCACCAAAGTCGAACCTATGTTTTGATAATGGCAAAGGGTTCAGAAGTTAAGATTTGGTTGTGATATAACAAAATTATTAAGTGTGCAGGAAAGTCCTAGGAACACTAGGCACTAAGTCCTGGTTCTATGAATTGGGCACTGAGACCTGGTCGAGGACTGGGCACCGAAGACCTGGTGAGTGAAGCTGGGCACCGATGACTTGGTGAGTGAGGTTGGGCACGAAGACCTGATCGCGGATTGGGCACGAAGACCTGGTAAGTGAAGCTGGGCAAAAGTCCAACTGGAGGAGTCGGTTGGCAAAAAGATAAATTCTCCCGAGAGGAGTAGGTGAGGACGCGTTCTCCGTAGGAGGGAACATTAGGCGTCGGTTCGACCTGTTGGATAGGAGTAAATCGATAGATGGGGGGTGAATATCGATCAGAAAATTTTCGGACAATAAAGAGAAATACGCAGCGGAAATAGTAAAGCAAAGTCGCTAACACGGTTTATTTTACATGGTTCGAAGTCACGGTCAGCTCCTACTCCAAGGCCCACGGTCATTGACCATTTACGTTGGGCAATTCTATATTTGTAGAAATGATTACAGTTTCGAGTACAGATATAAAATCGAAAAAGCGAATTACAACACTTAAGAAATGACAGCTTTTACCGACAACCGGAGTGGTTTGAATTTCGGAGTAGAGGGTCATTGTCGGCGCTTGAATCACGAGTGCAGAGCGTGCCAGAGTGTAGCGCTTGAGTGAAAGTGTTGAAAGCAAGATTTGCAAGTTGTCCTCAAGCCTTGGTGGTGAACCCCCTTTTATAGTCGTCTCCTGGGCGCCTATGTTGAAGGAGGTGCCTACACGTGTCCTCTCTTGAGCGAACTCTAATCCACAGGCTCGGTCAGCGCTTATCCCCTTCATTGAGGCGCCTGAGCTGTCTGGGGTGCCTGTGTTAACACAGGTACCTAGCTTGACTTGGTCCAAAGGCTTTCGTGGCAGTTTGCTTCGTTGGTCTTGGTTTGGCCTTACACTGGGGCGCCTATATCCTTACAGGCGCCTATATCCTTACAGGCGCCTAGCCCAGTGAGGCGCCTCCTTCCAATGAGGCGCCTGAGGTACAGAAACACAATCCCTTCGTTTCCTGCACCCAGGGTTAGTTCCAAAACACAAGAAGTATATGATATGTTAGATATTATTTACAGCCTAAGCTGTCTTGGTTCTGACTTTGGGTCTCTGATGGACCCGGAATAGGTGTCATGAAAGTGGGTCTCAAAATTTAGATGTGTGTAAATGCTGGAAACCCTTTTTGCAATCAAAGATGAAAACGTAGTAAAGGGGCCACAGGTCTTATTTTTCCTAGGGCTAGTTGAGATTTTGTTTGATTCGAGCTCGTGTTTATGTGTCATTTGTGAATTTTGGGTTTCAATAAAATCTGGGTTTGGTTTGCAATTCAGAAATGAAAACTCAATAGAAAGAAGGAAACTTAACCACGTAACTTAACAAGTGATAGCAAGTTATAACTCAACCAAAAGGACCACTTACTCATCTAAAGCACTTAAGCAATTTTTGGAAAACGAATCTGATTCAATATGCAGAACAAATGCCAAGCAATGAAGCAACAACATCAAACTCAAGACAAACCAAACACAAGCAATCTCAAACCAAACTAATGCAAAAATCGTGCCAAGATTTCACTTGATACAAAATGCAAGCAACTAAAAACTCATATGCAGATTTGGGGATTTAAATTCAGAAACTAACTGGATACAAAACAAACTAATTTCGATCACATTCGCACTCTAAAAGGTAGGGTTAACTTCTGGACTCAAATCCAAGGCACCCCAAATTACAAGCAAGCTGCAGAATTCAAAGAAAACTCAATTCAGAAATGGAATTTGATACACAATTTAGCACTGATACTCTGTAAAATTTCAGAACAAAGCGATTGGAACACAGGCTGACATCAATCAGTTTGTTGGAGATTTCGTTTGATACACAATTCAGAAGCTATGACACTAATTCGCAGCAAAGAAACTGACCCATGCAGCAGCTAACCAAATGCAAAAGATGATTGCAGAGTTGCAAGATCTGTATGCAGAAATACACCCACAAATTAAATTCAGAGTCAAACAACCGACTGAAAGCAAGTGCATTCATCTAACTTCATGGAAGATTCAAAAGAGCTCATGATACTTGACACAAATTTTAGAACTGAAGACATGAAACCTGCTGACATAGAACTGATACACAAGCTGGATTGCAGAAACATAAGCTGAACAAAAGAAAATTCAGAAATGATACTACATATGAAATACTTGGATCAACTAAATTCACATACTAAATGTGGTCTTCAATGGCAGGAATTAAACTAGACATAACTAAATTCGAATTTGAAATAAACTAAAGAAATTAAAAACTAAACTGAAATCAACAGCAAAAGGCTGATACGCAAGCTGAAAACAGGGATACAAGACTGATACGCAAGGATTAAGCAACAATTAAACTAGAATTAAAAGCAATTATCCACTAGACAAGCTTCCTATACTACTTGACTTGAAGTATATGAACCTAATTAAGCAGAAACACTTAAGAAACGAAATCTAAGTGCTGATACAGAAAATTCAGAACTGAAATTGAGTGCAGAAATAAAATTACATCTAAATACTATGAAATTAACTATGAAACTACTCCTCAATTCCTTCCCGAGCTCAAAATCTCCTTGTTCGTCACGCAAAGGCTGGCCTCGAACCCCTAAGCTCAGCAAATCAGTGGAAATCAACTTCAAATCTCGACTTTGCTCAAACTCCACTCAACTGGGGAAATCCAATCCGAACTCTCGATCTCAGTTAAATGGATTGCGATGATGATTCAAGGATCATCTGAGCTCACCTGAGGACCCCTACAAACGGCTCAGATGATCGGGAATGGCTTGTGGATGAGATCCAAGTGCTTGGATCACAAAGCTGTCGAACCCTCAAACAACTCTGTCCGGTGCCAAATTGAGCTGAATTCACTACCGAAGCTACCTCCAATGATCCAAATCTTGATCTAGGGTTGAAATTAAGGGGTCGCGCCCCTTGGATTGAAGAAACTAGCTGAAGAAACGAAGAACACGCGAAGAAGGAAGAACACTGCGGCGGACACGCGATGAGGAAGAAACTGAGGGAATTTTTGATTAAATACTTAACAACGGACGGCTCAGATTGATTTGAGGAAATCCAACGGCTGATATTCATCTAATCTGACCCAAACATTCATGATGTTGATCAAGGGTCAGGATCTGCCTCGTGGTAGCTCGGATCCTCCAGATTTGCAACGGATGGCCCAGATCAACCTAATCTTTGAATGGACAGTCTAGAACCCTCCGAGCTTGATCCAACGGTTGAACGATCTCTGATTGTAATAAAACCTTCAGATCTTGATCAGAGTTCTTGATTAACCCTAACCCTAGCTCGGATTGCCTCAGATGGTCCCAGATGGCTCAGATCTTGCCACTTTTGAATCGGACGGCCCAGATTAATCCGAAGCTTGATAACTCGATCCGGGTCCACTTCCGACTCAAGTTTGACCCTGTATGCCCTAGGTCCATGATCCTTTCATACCTACAAAAATAGTTCAAAAATTTAGTGGCCAAATAATCCAAATATGTATAAATTTGAAATTAAGTCCAAAATAAGAGCAAGTTCTAAAACCTAGGGTAAATTCACAATTAAGCAAGAAAAACATGGGTCAAACATGGATTTTAGCATCTGAAATAATCAATAAAATGGTACTTATCAACTCCCCCACACTTAAGCTTGAGCTTCTCGTGAAACCACTAAGTATGTATCCCCTAGATTTCCTTAAGCATAATTAGAAGCAAATGAAAAGAAATTACCTAAGGTTGTTAATTCCCAAAAATCTAAGCTCTATGGATTAATATCTCATTCTTAAATCAACAACTTAGCCTTTTCATCCTTCATGAGTCATTAAGATGAATTTAACTCACTAGCCTTTCAAGGGAAGTTTTGGTGGCTCTCTCCTTAAAGTCTAAGTTCATGATGAAAGTGGAGCTCACTCAAACACACATGCTTTTGCACTACCATAGGCTTGCTTGTTATCTACTCTCCACCATGATTCATGATTAGGATCAACATCTACAAAAACAAGTGAAAAACATGGAAAATGGTAAGAATTGGAGTAAAAGCCAAGAAAATGGAAAAAAAATTGATTAAGTGGAGACTTGGTTGCTCAAAAATGTTTCCAATGTGCTTTGCCCCTCTTTACAGTCCTCCAGTGATATAAACAGTGTGGTGGAGTAAATCTTGAACAATGCCTTTGATTTGGATGAATAAAACTTTATAAGTTCCAATGTGCCAACTTTTCCTTTTGTGTGCCACTTGTTTTTCTTTTCCTCTTTTCATCATATTTTTTTTCTCTTCTTTCTTTCTCTCTTGTAAAGTCAGAATGGCAGCGATGCAAGGCTTGGATTTGGATGAGATTATCTTCACTAAATTCATGAGGTCGAAACTCCCTTGTGTGTGCCACCCTTGTTTTTGTTTCTCTCTTCTTTTCTTTTTCAAACTGTTTTCTGTTTTTTTTTCTTCTGCTCTCAAGTCTTCTAATGGAGCCTTTCAGATCTTGCAAAACTCTAATTTCTTCATATCAGTTGGCATCTAGGAGTAGTTGAGCACTTAAACTGTTTCACTCAAAAATTCTGCTCAACAAGTTGAATTTCAGCCAACTTCTTTCCATTTTCTGCTCTGTAATTGTTTCGAATTTTTCCTGCATTTTCCTGCTCTAGATTCTAGCTCCACGGCTTCAATCTCAAACCTTGCAAACTCTGATTCCTTCAAAACTATCAGCATCAGCTAGTAGTGGAAACATTGATCCAGGCTATTTCGGATTTCAGCCCACTGCATTTTTCTTCTTTTTTTTTGTTCTTGATCTGAAAAGTCTAAGCAGCCACATTTCTTTCAATTCTGATCAGCAGCTGATGTATTCGTCACTTTTGATGCATTTATATACTTGATATCTTGATTTACAGCCTCGGAATCCCAATTTCAATTTCAAGTTGGTACAAAACTGCCTTCATAGCATTTCTACTGATTTTTCTTCTTTCATAACTGCATTTTCAGCTTAAGTATCAACTTGCTGCTCTCCAGAACCTCTTGGGCTTCGAGTGGGTTTGTTCTGAGTCCTTGTCAGCATTCCTTGCAGCAGCCACATTAGTTTCAAATCAATTCCTCTGCACTTCAATTTCTGCACTGCACAGAATTTTTTCCTCCTCTGTTTTTGGCACAAATCCTCTGCAATAGTCTCAGATTCCTGCATTTTTCTCTTCAATTCAGACTTTAGCATAATGTTCCCGATTTCTATAGTAAATAACAGCTAGCAGGGTGGCCGAACAGCTTCAGATTTCTGCAGAGCTTCAGATTTCTGCAGAGCTTCAGCAACGAATGGCTTGAATCTCCAAATTAGCAACAAAAATCTGTATGCTCCAATGGTTCCATCCTTATCCACTTCTTCTTGTGCATTCTTGACACCAAACTCACTCAATATGTAATTGTTTCCATCCTTCCATTGCAAAATTTTTTTTTCTTTTGGATCGAAATGCCTCCTTGATACAAAACTTTTCCAAAACACTAATCACTCCCCCACACTTAATCCTTTGTCCGTCTCGGGCAAAGTAGCATTAAGAAACCTCCCAAACAACAAGTCCATAGAAAAGTAAGGGTAAGAGTAGGAGATAAGTAAAGGAAGATAGAATAAACATGATTAGTGCTAAAAATTGATGTGGAAAGGAAAACAAATGGATTAGCCTCTATAGATGTGATCCGATCATTGAAATATGGTTTTGAAAAAACCTAAGCAAGTTCTAGAGTACAATAACATATGTGTATCACAAATATAAGGCTAATTCTCACTAGGCAAAAATAATTCATCTCAAGTCTTCAATTAAGAATCTAAAGCAAAGTAGTACTCAAGCATCCAAGAATTCATCCATGAGCTCAAACCCTAAGTTTTAACAACCAAATTTAATTTATTTTCAAAAGACTCTAAAATGCTATGGAGATAACCTAGAGGGATACATTTATTCACTAAGAACAAAAGTGCTAAAAGAAATAACAAGGTATTTACAATGACTCCTATGCATTCTACTCTATTCACACATTTATTAGCAAGGACTCAATTTAAAAGAAAATTCTACTTCTAGAAAGCATAAAAATGAAACATGCCATAAAAGAAAATACAAGAAAGAACAAACTCCCCTTTATTTCTGGTGGACGGAGTCTATCAAGAAGTAGCCTCCATAGTGGCAGTGGAGGAGTATGGGTGGCTGAGAGAATTAGGACTCCCCCACACTTGAACTTTACAGAAAAATGCTCCGGTGGCCGAAGGCGATTTAGGTACAAGACCCATATAAGAGGTGGAGTGCTTCTAATTAAAGTAAAATCATCTCCTCCTTCTTGATGCCTTTTGAAAATCTTTCCAGGAGGTTGTAGTATGTTCAGATGGAGCACCCACTCCAGAAGTCTTCTGGACCCTGCAAAACCATGTAATACCTCTCTCAAGCGTGCAAGGTCAGAAAGCAATGAAATAACATCAGTTTCTGCATGAAATGTATCCAAAACTGCATCATATCCAATGAAATCAATTTTTGGCACCTCAATAGAAATTTCACAATTATTTTCCACCAAGGATGTATCAAGCAATGTATTACAACCAATAAAATCAATCTCAGATACCTCCATAAGTTTTTCACATTCAACCTCAGCATAAGATATAGCAAGAGATTCATCACAATAAATAACATCAATTTCAGGCACTTCTAAAAATTTTTCACAATCCATATCCACAAAAGAGGTATCAAGAGATTCATCATAACAAACAACATCAATTATAGGTGCCTCTAAAATTTTTTCGCAATCCATATCTACAAGAGATGTATCAAGTAATGCATTACGACCAATGAAATCAATTTTTGGTACCTCTATTGGATTTGCACAAGCAGTTTCTACGCAAGGTATATCAATAAATTCATCATAACCAATAAAGTCAGCACTAGGTACCTTGCTGAATTTTTCTGAACAAAGAGGAGAAATACTTACCTAAGCGTGCTGAAGAATACCTCGAAGTTCTACAAAAATATATGTATCCGTAGCTCCCTCCTGGTCAAGTATAGGTTCCATCTCAAGCTCAAGTTCTGGTGGACACTCAACTGGAATAGGTGATCCTTGGGTTCTTGCTTCCACCATGCAAGACCCTACACTTTCTGGCCTATCTTCTGAAGTCTCAGTCATTGCTGTTGGTACCTGGGGCTCTGTGCAATCCCCTACACCTGTGGAATCATCTCCCGTGCATGTTTCCTCAGTAATATCTACAGCAACCTTATTTGAAAAATTAGGACTATCAATAGCAATATCATCACAAAATAAAAGTCTAGAATGGTCCTGTGGAGCTTCAGTTTCTTCTTCTTGAGCTAAAAAATTTGGAAATGAATTTTGAACAAGAATCTCCGGAGGGATGCATGCTGTAGGTGCCCTGATTTTAATGATTTCTTCTTCTTCTTCCACCAAATTTGCAAGATCACTTGAAGAAGTACTTGGCCATACACTAGGGTCACCTTGAACTGATATAAAATCAACTCCGGGTCTGTTTTGAATAGGAAAATGGGATGCTGGAAATTTTTCAGGAAATTCGGCATTTGGAGTGTTTAAACTTGAAACAACTTCTTCATTCCCCAAAATTAGATCACAATCATGCCCTTCAGAATTAAGAGTAGCTTGAGAAGATAATTGTCCTGATTCTTGGGCTTGCCTTTGATTCATTTGATGAACTAATTGTTCCAATTGTCTTCCACGGTTTTGAAGCCTTTGTTGTTGTTCTTGAATTTGTTGCAACATCTCTATCATCCTTTGTTGTTGAGCCTCATTCTCATTAGGATTCTCAAAGCCTCCTTGGTTAGTGTAGAACTCCTGTTGGTCTTGAAATGTAACATAAGGCTGCTGAAGACCAAGAGTAGGCTGTGCATTCTGAAATGGGAACTGTTGATGCTGCTCAAATGGTTGAATGGGCTGATTTAACTGCTAAAAATTGGGCTGGAATGATGATTGAATTTGCTGAGAATTGTGGCCCTGGAAATCTTGGATCTGAGGTTGAAATGGTGGTGGTGAAAACTGAAAATGAGTGGGCTGGAAATTCTGATCTTGTGGCTGGAAATTCTGGTTGCAAGGATGAAATTGCTGTGGAAATTGACATGGTTGCTGGAAATTCGAATTAACTTGGTACCCTTGCTGAATTCCTTGAAAAGGTAAATGATTTTGTTGATAGGGTTGCTGAAATTGGGGCTGGAATTGCTGAATTGGTTGCTCAAAATTCTGGAATTGTGGCTGCCCAATCTGAGTTTGCTGGAAATTTGGTAGACTTGGCTGAAAATCTTGCTGAAATTGTTGGAATTGTGGCTGAAAAAACTGATTTGTTTGCTGAAAATTCGAATAGGGCTGTTGAAAATCTAGACTTGGCTGCTGAAATTGCTGGAAAGGCTGAAATTGTGGCTAGAATGATGATTGAACATGGGGCTGAGGTGGCTGAAATGTAGGCTGAATCGGCCGCTGGTAAGTAGATGAATGAGCTTTATTTCTTTGTTGGTATTCCAACACCTTAACCCAACATTTTAACTCCATCAATGTCTCTTTCATCTCTGATTGTTCCGTTGAAAACATTTTGATGTCCTGATCTGAAAACATTTTGATCTTGCAGCCCTGTCACAAAACAAACAAGAAAAATGGCAGCAACCGTATACAAAAGATAAAGCACAAGAAAATAGAATCAAATGATATGCCCATAAGCACACAAGCAAAAAACAAACAAATCAACTAGTTGCTTCCCCGGCAACGGCGCCAAAAATTTTGATGGACCCGGAATAGGTGTCACGAAAGTGGGTATCAAAATTTAGATGTGTGTAAATGCTGGAAACCCTTTTTGCAATCAAAGATGAAAACGTAGTAAAGGGGACATAGGTCGTATTTTTCCTAGGGCTAGTTGAGATTTTGTTTGATTCGAGCTCGTGTTTATGTGTCGTTTGTGAATTTTGGGTTTCAATAAAATCTGGATTTGGTTTGCAATTCAGAAATGAAAACTCAATAGAAAGAATGAAACTTAACCACAGAACTTAACAAGTGATAGCAAGTTATAACTCAACCAAAAGGACCACTTACTCATCTAAAGCATTTAAGCAATTTTTGGAAAACGAATCTGATTCAATATGCAGAACAAATGCCAAGCAATGAAGCAACAACATCAAACTCAAGACAAACCAAACACAAGCAATCTCAAACCAAACTAATGCAAAAACCGTGACAAGATTTCACTTGATACAAAATGCAAGCAACTAAAAACTCATATGCAGATTTGGGGATTTAAATTCAGAAACTAACTGGATACAAAACAAACTAATTTCGATCACATTCGCACTCTAAAAGGTAGGGTTAACTTCTGGACTCAAATCCAAGGCAACCCAAATTACAAGCAAGCTGCAGAATTCAAAGAAAACTCAATTCATAAATGGAACTTGATACACAATTTAGCACTGATACTCTGCAAAATTTCAGAACAAAGCGATTGGAACACAGGCTGACATCAATCAGTTTGTTGGAGGTTTCGTTTGATACACAATTCAGAAGCTATGACACTAATTCGCAGCAAAGAAACTGACCCATGCAGCAGCTAACCAAATGCAAAAGATGATTGCAGAGTTGCAAGATCTGTATGCAGAAATACACCCACAAATTAAATTCAGAGTCAAACAACCGACTGAAAGCAAGTGCATTCATCTAACTTCATGGAAGATTCAAAAGAGCTCATGATACTTGACACAAATTTCAGAACTGAAGACATGAAACCTGCTGACATAGAACTGATACACAAGCTGGATTGCAGAAACATAAGCTGAACAAAAGAAAATTCAGAAATGATACCACATATGAAACACTTGGATCAACTAAATTCACATACTAAATGTGGTCTTCAATGGCAGGAATTAAACTAGACATAACTGAATTCGAATTAGAAATAAACTAAAGAATTTCGAAACTAAACTGAAATCTGCAGCAAAAGGCTGATACGCAAGCTGAAAACAGGGATACAAGACTGATACGCAAGGATTAAGCAACAATTAAACTAGAATTAAAAGCAATTATCCACTAGACAAGCTTCCTAAACTACTTGACTTGAAGTATATGAACCTAATTAAGCAGAAACACTTAAGAAACGAAATCTAAGTGCTGATACAGAAAATTCAGAACTGAAATTGAGTGCAGAAATTAAATTACAGCTAAATACTATGAAATTAACTACGAAACTACTCCTCAATTCCTTCCCGAGCTCAAAATCTCCTTGTTCGTCACGCAAAGGCTGGCCTCGAACCCCTAAGCTCAGCAAATCAGTGGAAATCAACTTCAAATCTCGACTCTGCTCAAACTGCACTCAACTGGGGAAATCCAATCCGAACTCTTCGATCTCAGTTAAATGGATTGCGATGATGATTCGAGGATCATCTGAGCTCACCTGAGGACCCCTACAAACGGCTCAGATGATCGAAATGTCTTGTGGATGAGATCCAAGTGCTCGAACCACAAAGCTGTCGAAACCCTCAAACAACTCTGTCCGGTGCCAAATTGAGCTGAATTCTCTACCGAATCTACCTTCAATGATCCAAATCTTGATCTAGGGTTGAAATCGAGGGGTCGCGCCCCTTGGATTGAAGAAACTAGCTGAAGAAACGAAGAACACACGAAGCAGGAAGAACACTGCGGCGGAGACGCGACGAGGAAGAAACTGAGGGAATTTTTGATTAAATACTTAACAACGGACGGCTCAGATTGATTTGAGGGAATCCAACGGCTGATATTCATCTAATCTGACCCAAACTTTCATGATGTTAATCAAGGGTCAGGATCTGCCTTGTGGTAGCTCGGATCCTCCAGATTTGCAACCGATGGCTCAGATCAACCTAATATTTGAATGGACAGTCTAGAACCCTCCGAGCTTGATCCAACGGTTGAACGATCTCTGATTGTAATGAAACCTTCAGATCTTGATCAGAGTGCTTGATTAACCCTAACCCTAGCTCGGATTGCCTCAGATGGTCCCAGATGGCTCAGATCTAGCCGCTTTTGAATCGGACGACCCAGATTAATCTGAAGCTTGATAACTCGATCCGGGTCCACTTCCAACTCAAGTTTGACCCCGTATGCCCTAGGTCCATGATCCTTTCATACCTACAAAAATAGATCAAAAATTTAGTTGCCAAATAATCCAAATATGTACAGATTTGCAATTAAGTCCAAAATAAGAGCAAATTTAAAACCTAGGGTAAATTCACAATTAAGCAAGAAAAACATTGGTCAAACATGAATTTTAGCATCTGAAATAATCAATAAAATGGTACTTATCAGTCTCCCAAATGGAACCCTAGGTCAAACCGACGCCTTATGTTCCCTCCTACGGGGAACGCGTCCTCACCTACTCCTCTCGGGAGAATTTACCTTTTTGTCAACCGGCTCCTCCGGTTGGACTTTTTCCCAGCTTTACTCACCAGGTCTTCGGTGCCTAGCCCTCGACCAGGTCTTAGTGCCCAACTCTATGGCAGGACTTAGTTGTCTAGCCCGCGGCCAGGACTTAGTGCCCAATTCTTAGAACCAGGACTTAGTGCCTAGTGTACCTAGGACTTTTCCTGCATAACTTGAGTTACATCGTTAGAGCACCAATAATACTTAACTTTGAACCCTTTGCCAATATCAAAACAAGGTTCGATATGGTGCTTCCGGCACCAACACAACCTAGGGTTCCATTTGGGAGACCCATGTAACGCCCGCTTTTTTTTTTTCCATAAAGCGGCATTACGTTAACATGAGTAGGGCAGGTAGACATCATAATGCAGCGGAAAACTTTAAACTTACACCTAAATGCACATACTACCATTCCTAACATGATGACATGGGAACTTGGCATATTAACTTCATACTTAGCATCATATCATGTCATACTTAGCATCATGTCATACTTAGCATCATGTCATAGAGTCACATGAATCACCATTCAAGCACATAAGTAGTAAAGGTAAAGTTCTAGCATAAGACGAGTTAACATATTGTTTTCTTGGCCAAGTCACTACTACACACATGCATCCTTGCCCTCCTGCTGCTTCCTTATTGTCCCCTTGCGAGATCTACGGTATAAGGAAATAAGACTATAAGCACACAGGCTTAGTAAGACTCTTTCCTACTCACTAAAACCATTCATCACTTAATAACGAGCACATGAAACATTAACATACTTGGTGCTCTACTTAGAACATAAGCATCTAGAATCACTTAACATATATTTGACATGGCATGAACATAAACATAAGTAAACATTCTTAACACGGCATGATACATGGCATAACTTAAACATAAATAATCATTCCTAGCATGGTACGATACATGGCATAAACATAAACATAATAAACATTAACATGGCATGATACATGGCATAAACATAAACATAATCAAACATTAACATGGCATGATACATGGCATAAACATAAACACAATAAACATTCGTAGTAAGGCATGATACATGGCATAAACATAAACATAATCAAACATTAACATGGTATGATACATGGCATAAACATAAACACAATAAACATTCGTAGTAAGGCATGATACTTGACATAAACATAAACATAAACATAAGAAACATTCGTAGCATGGCATAATACTTGGCATAAACATAACATAAGAAACATTCGTAGCATGGCATAATACTTGGCATAAACATAAACATAAGAAACATTCGTAGCATGACATAATACTTGGCATAAACATAAACATAAGAAACATTCGTAGCATGGCATAATACTTGGCATAAACATAACATAAGAAACATTCGTAGCATGGCATAATACTTGGCATAAACATAAACATAAGAAACATTCGTAGCATGGCATAATACTTGGCATAAACAAAACATAAGAAACATTCGTAGCATGGCATAATACTTGGCATAAACATAAACATAAGATATGAACTAACCTGTATGGCATAAACATAGGCATGCTTTCTATCATATCATATGGCATCTTCTTAACATAATCATAACATAAATCATTTACTATCATGCATATTCCTTAACATGAAACATAAGCATAAGACATTACTATCATGGCATAATGCATAACATGAATGAATGCATGAGTCTAATGCATATACATAAGGATGCTTAACTTTTAAAATCATACTTTTAAATACTTAAACAGAATCATCACATTCATTGGGGCCCTGGCTTGTACCACATACATACATCATGTGCGTGCATCCCTAAGTAAATACGAGGTAGCTAGTCTCGACCTACTAGAGTAAGGACAGCATAGTCGGTAGTCCCAGAACCGGGGCGTTCTTAAGGTGGCTTAGTAAGACTCTTTCCTACTCACTAAAACCATTCATCACTTAATAACGAGCACATGAAATATTAACATACTTGGTGCTCTACTTAGAACATAAGCATCTAGAATCACTTAACATATATTTGACATGGCATGAACATAAACATAAGTAAACATTCTTAACACGGCATGATACATGGCATAACTTAAACATAAATAATCATTCCTAGCATGGTACGATACATGACATAAACATAAACATAATAAACATTAACATGGCATGATACATGGCATAAACATAAACATAATCAAACATTAACATGACATGATACATGGCATAAACATAAACACAATAAACATTCGTAGTAAGGCATGATACATGGCATAAACATAAACATAATCAAACATTAACATGGTATGATACATGGCATAAACATAAACACAATAAACATTCGTAGTAAGGCATGATACTTGACATAAACATAAGAAACATTCGTAGCATGGCATAATACTTGGCATAAACATAACATAAGAAACATTCGTAGCATGGCATAATACTTGGCATAAACATAAACATAAGAAACATTCGTAGCATGGCATAATACTTGGCATAAACATAACATAAGAAACATTCGTAGCATGGCATAATACTTGGCATAAACATAAACATAAGAAACATTCGTAGCATGGCATAATACTTGGCATAAACAAAACATAAGAAACATTCGTAGCATGGCATAATACTTGGCATAAACATAAACATAAGATATGAACTAACCTGTATGGCATAAACATAGGCATGCTTTCTATCATATCATATGGCATCTTCTTAACATAATCATAACATAAATCATTTACTATCATGCATATTCCTTAACATGAAACATAAGCATAAGACATTACTATCATGGCATAATGCATAACATGAATGAATGCATGAGTCTAATGCATATACATAAGGATGCTTAACTTTTAAAATCATACTTTTAAATACTTAAACAGAATCATCACATTCATTGGGGCCCTGGCTTGTACCACATACATACATCATGTGCGTGCATCCCTAAGTAAATACGAGGTAGCTAGTCTCGACCTACTAGGGTAAGGACAGCATAGTCGGTAGTCCCAGAACCGGGGCGTTCTTAAGGTGCCCATCCCTGTTGCACAGCTTCGGTAGTGCCAGAACCGTGGACAGCATAGTCGCTAGTCCAGAACCGGGGCGTTCTTAAGGTGCCCATCCCTTGGACCCATACTTCGGTCCGATACAAGCCCATTCATAAAGTAAAATACTTTACATGCTTCATCATTCATAAGACATGACATGCATCTTCATTTATAAAACATGACATGCATCTTCATTCATAAACATAACATGTGTAACGACCCGGCCCGTCTACCGGCCCATTTACCGGCCCATTTGCCGGCCCATTTACCGGTCCTCAAGACCATCGTACCGTCGTACCGTCGACCATCGACCGTGTCGTCATTCATAAAACATGGCATGCATCTTTATTCATAAACATAGCATGCACTTTCATTCATAAACATAACATGCACTTTCATTCATAAACATAACATGCATCTTCATTCATAGAACATGGCCTACTTACATAACCATCATTCTTATTCCTAGTGCTTGCATGATCATGATACATAAGGTAAACATTGCATTTCATACATAAGCATGGTATCTATCTCAAGCATGCATAAGTAGGACTTCCATAAACATACTACCTACCATTCAAGTGTATGGCATAGAACATAAGACATTTATAAATAAACCCTATTAAGCATGACATCCAATCATAAACATATAAACATGAAACATGGTGCTTAAGGTTAGGGTTATAGGTAACTTAATTTCTACCACATGCTTGAACCTATATACATACTTCATAATAAGCCATAAACCATCATTCTTCAAACCCTAACTTCCCCCAAACCCAATTTACCTTGCTTGGCCGAAACCTATAAGGAAGGGTTCCATCATTCAATTAACATGTAAGATAGCATAAGGTAAAGAAACAACCATACATTACCTATAAGACCATGGGAAGTCATTAAGGCTCATGGTTAGGGTTTTCCCTAACCTTTAGCCCTCCTTCTTAGGGCTGACCGAAACCCTTCAAGGCCATGGGTGCATGGAAAAATTCCATAAAATCCCCAATCAAACATTAAACACCAACCATACCCTACCATAGGGGCTTTTGGAACCTATACTTGAAGAAAACCTTACCCCTTGCCCTAGATCCCTTCTTGGCCGAAACCCTTAGGGTCACAAGACCTTGTGAAAATTCACATAAATCCCTTCAACCTCCCCTTCTATTTTATTTTTATTTTATTTTCTATTATTTCAAAAATCCCTTAAAATTCCCCCAATATTATGTTAATATTTCTCATTAAAACCCCTTTATATTTCTATAAATTTTTACCTAAAATTCACCAATAATCATGGTACTAGAAAGCCCATATAAGGCCCATTAGTACTTAACTTCTCAATTTAAATAGAAAACCATGCTAAAACTCACCCATAATCATACTAATATTCCTAATTAAAATCCATTTATATTTATATTAAATTCTACCTAAAATCTACTAATAATCATGGTACTAGAAAAGCCCATATAAGGCCCATTAGTACTTAGTTTCTCAATTTAAATGAGAAAAATCATGGATTTCTAGGCTAAGGTTCGTACCAATATCTCTAGGTCCCTCGAAAAATTATGTAGACATGATCAATATTTTAAAAAAAAATATTGAGAGAATTTTCCGGGTCGTTACAACCCAAAGTCAGACCAAGACAGCTCAGGTTGTAAATAATGTTCTAATATTATCAATTGTATGTCTTTGGAACTAACCCTGGTTGCAGGAACAAATAGAAGGAGTTTTTTGCACTCAGGCGTCTCAATGTAGTGAGGCGCCCTAGTTGGGCTAGGCGCCTGTATTGAGACAGGCGCCCCAGTGAAGGGTTAAACAAAGCATTCGAAGCAAACTGCCACGCAAGCCTTCTGACCATGTCAAGCTAGGCGCCTGTGCGCCCTAGTCAGCTCGGGCGCCCCAGTTGAAGGGATAAGTGCTGGCCGAGTCTGCGGATTGAAGTTCGCGCAGGATAGGCCACGTGTCAGGCGCCCCCTTCAACACAGGCGCCCCACTGACTACTATAAAAGGGGGTTCACCCCCAAGGCTTTCACATCAATTGCTTTCAACTGCTACACTCAAGCGCTCCGCTCCGACAAGTTCTGTTCTCTTGATTCAAGTGCTAACGACGACCCGTTGCTCCGAAAACTTCCAACCTCTCCGGTCGTCGGTAAAAGCTAATTTTGTTAAGTGTTGTAATTGCTTTTCAATTCTATATTTGTACTCTCGTCTTATAATCTTTTACGAAAATATAGAATTGCCCATCGTAAACGGTCAAGGACCGTGGGCCGACTGCGACTCTGAACCAAGTAAAAAGAAATCATGTTAGCGATTGATTCTTTATTTTCTGCTATGCAATTACTCTTTGTTTTCTGAAAAAGTTTTGATCGATATTCACCCCCCTCTAACGATTCAATTCAATCCCACAATATTTTGTGATGATAATAATTTTTAAAGAATAAGAATTTTGAAAAGTACTCCCCCTGAACTTGACACCGTCTTACTCTATCTAAGTGTCTTAAGGGACTTTAGTGTTGACCTAAAAGACTTGTGTCTAATTATGTATGTCAAACAATTTTTTGAAAAGATATAATTTTGAAAATGTATTATATATGTAAGCAATCAGGCAAGCATGAAATCCATAAAAATATTATTATGTTAAAACATTATTTTGAAAATAAGTTTTTAGAAAAATATCCTAAAAATTTTGGAAAATATTTTTTAAAAGTATTTTTCAATTTATTAGTTCTTAACATCTCACTCATTCTAAATGTCTCAGTACAATCAAGCATGGTTGCCTTATGGGTGTGCTGCGAGATGCTTGAATAATTTTTCTTTGAATTAATGTTAAATCTAAGATTTAATTAAAACTTGTGTTAGATTCAAATTTATCAAATAGTAAATTAAAAAAGAGTTTCGATAATTGGCTTCCAGGTCTTGGCAAGACATAGAGGTCTTTTTTAGTCATAGCCTTATTGGAGCAACAACCCTTTCCTTGACAAAGCCTTTTACCGAAAGTTCATTTTAAAATTACTTCTTGAGAAATTTTGGTCTAACTAGCTTAGGTTTTGGATCGGTAGCTTCGGCTAATTCCACCAGACTAAACAGACTAAGTAGGGTACACCTTACCCCACTTGACCTTATTAGAAGGGTTTCCCTAACGTACTTACCTCCACCTAATACTATGTTATTCAAGTTTTAAGTAGGTCTCTTGTCCTTAATTAACCGTTCTAAATCATGTAGAAATTTAAACATAAATGTCATGACATATATTTAAAAAAATTAGCAAATGCATGAGCATGACATTTATGCATGATTCAATTAAGTCAAGACATTTTAATTAAGTTTCTAAAAATGTATCAAATTCTCGATTTGATACATATCGTGTGAACCCGCGAATATGTCAACCTACTTTGACATATTTAATTTTATTAAACTGATTGTTGCAATTGGGTAAGATTTTATTTAGTTTGAGTTTAAGTTATTAAGATTTAATTAGGGGTTAAACTTATTTAAGGATTAATTAGAGAATTAATTAGATTTAAGTTAACTAAGGATTAATTGAAGTTAAATTAATTAAGAATTAATTGGATTTAAATTAATTAAGGATTAATTAGATTAATTAAGCATTACTTGGTTTTACGTTAATTAAGAATTAATTGGATTTAAGTTAATTAAGAATTAATTGGATTTAAATTAATTAAGAATTAATTAGAGTTAAGTTAATTAAGAATTAATTGGAGTTAAGTTAATTAAAAATTAATTGAAACTTAATTAAGGTTTAATTGTTGAGAATTAATAGTTAATTTGGGTTTATTTAAGTTGTTAAAGATTAATTAATTAAAGTTAAAATAATCTATCTATCTATTAATATCTATTAATATCTATAAAATACAGTTTTACATGCAGACGTGGCATTTACTGGAAACTTAGGATTTCCGCCTAAACCGAATATAAATTTTCAAAATAAAAAATTCAGATCTTCTTATTCTTCAAATTTTAAAAAATCATAAATCTTAAAAATATAAATTCAAAATAAAATATATAATTACAAATTCTAAAAAGAAAAATTCAAATCTTAATCTAAAATTAAAATTTTAAAAAATAATTTATCAATTTCAAAAAAGATAATTTGAAATTGTATTTTAAAATTTCCAAAATTAAAATTTTAAATAAGTTAAAATGATCACAGTAAAGTACATAAAAAAATTAATTTAATTTAATTTTAATGAAATTAGGCCTTTAGCTTCTCTTGATTTGATGTAAGAAAAATGATAGTCCCACATCTGAAGTTACCAAGGCGAATTACACACAGAGTAATTATAAAAATGGAAAAAGAACCGTAAAACAACTTATACCTTTCTTGGCCTTTTGGCTAAGATCAAGTATAGTATCTATTCTTATCAGTTTAATATCTGATATGTAGGTCATTGGTTCACTTTGAAATTAAATTAATTATTATATGGGGGATGACCCATCAAAATAGCTTGCTACTAGGGTTTTCATGTGTCACCTGTGTGTTACACTATAGCACAGGCCTGACACACTCCTATCCAAGCAAAGTAAACTTTAGATCACATCCACATCCACCACCCTTATAAAACTTATTATCACCAATAATATATTATATTATAAAAAATAATATTATATCTTATATTGACATGAATCCATGATGAAATAAAATTACTTTCCATTTTAATTTTTCATTTAATAATAAAAATTGAGATATATATATTATCACTAAACATGTTATTTGAATGGTGTAAGATTCCGTGCGATACTAGTTAAGGATTAATTTAAGGTAAAAATTAAGGATTAAATTAAGGTAAAAATTAATTAAGATTTAAATAAGGTTGTTATGATTTAATTTGATTTAAGTTTCAAAATTTCTGGGTTAGTTAATAGTTGTGGGTGTAATTGCATTATTTTCATTATTACAAAAATGTCTGATTTATCTACTATTTCTTCTTCATTTAATTTTTCAAGTTTTTCTAACACTTCTGCTTTGTTTGAATTTTTGTAGATTTTATTAACTGTAGTCTTGATTCTAGAAAATTCATCTTCCTCCTCATCCTCATCATCAAGGCCATATTCTTCTATATCTTAGAGTAATTTTCAGGGTTGATAATTAATGTTTCATAATTAATATCCAAGAAGTTATCAGAATTAACCAGGAAATCAATATTAATTAAATCTTCATTCTCATCTACAGAAGTTTCTAGATTATAGGATTATCTTCAGATAAAATATTAGAATTAATAAAAGATTTATCATTATCCTCAGAAATATCTTTTATATCTTCAAAAATTCTAAGAATTATCTTTGATATCATCATTATCCTTAGAACTATCTTTAATATCCTCAGAAAAATCTTCAGAATTCTCTTTAATATCATCTAAATTATCTTTAAATTATCAGAAAAATTATTAGAATTAATTCTAAAATTATTGCATTGATATTAAGGTTTAAAAGGTTAATTTCTGATATTTTAATATTATCTACATTTGGTAATTGGTTATGCAAAATATTAATTTTACTATACAAAAAGTCTAATTTTTCAGAAAAATTATCTAACTTATCATATGACTATGTAGGAATTTGAAAATCTTTACAAACATAAACTTTTCATACCTTGGACGGATATTGATTCATGTAGTGTCCGTGCTTTTGACATTTGAAGTACTTGATTTGACTCTTATCCCTCCGGACTCCGAGCGCTGGTACCCCCTTTACCACTGGTGGTGAAGATCGAGTCTTACGAGTAGGACACTAATTTTTATTGTGTCCTCTCTCCCTGCACTTGAAACATGTAATATGAAATTTGAAAATTGACATACTTAAAAAATATACCTGATTCACCCCTGGGCTCCCCCTCAACTCCTAGCATCTTTGCTCCGTCGGCTGTTAGTCCGGTGAAGAGCGACCAGGCTTTGATACCACTTGTGGGGACCGGTGTCGTCGATAGATGGGGGGTGGGGGGGTGAATATCGACTTGTAAAAATTTCGGGAAACTTATCTTTCGATTGTTCGTTCAAATGAAACGTCGAAGACTCGGCCGATCTGGAACTCCGAAATGCCACGCACTTCCTCCTGGAGCCTCCTTGGTTGCAAAGCTTTGTCTTTAGCACTTTATCATCACTCAGAATGCTTAGAATGAAGTCGAGATTGATATTCTGAGTTGAGGGGTCGAACCCCTTTATATAACTTCAGCTCGGGCGCCCAAGAGCCTCTGGGCGCCTCAGTTGTGGTCAAAGTTCCATCCAAATCTTGAACTTCGCGAAGCTGCCAAATGATCCAGTCTTGGGCGCCTAGGAGCATGTTGGGCGCCTGATTCATCCAGGGCACCTGGCATCCAGGGCGCCTGGATGCTTGGGGCACGCTGGTCCAATGGGGAGCCCTGGAGCAGCTTTCCAGCTGTTTTGTGTGTTTGTTTGCCTGCTTTGCCTCCAATTCTAGGTACCTGCAAGATATATAAACACAAGACAAGCACATATATATTCTTAGCCTTAACGAATGGTTCTGACTTTGGGTTTCCCGCGAAACCCTAGGTCGAACCGACGCCTATGTTCCCTTCCCGGGGAACGCGCCTTTCGCCTACTCCTCTCAGGAGAAGGATGCCACCCAGGCCATCCGGTTGGACTTTTGTCCGGCTTCTTTCACCAGAACTTTTGCCCAATCTTACGACCAGGACTTATCACCCAGCTTTACTCACCAAGACTTCGGTGCCCAGTCCTTGGCCAGGACTTATTGCCCAATTCCTCGAATCAGGACTTCGTGCTCAGTCCATGACCAGGACTTATTGCCCAACCCTATGTCAGGACTTCGGTGCGCAACCCTCAGTCAGGACTTATTGCCCAATTTCTCGAATCAGAACTTTGTGCCCAACCCTCGGTCAGGTCTTCGGTGTCCAGCCCGCGGCCAGGACTTAGTGTCCAATCCATGATCAGGACTTAGTGCCCAATTCTTCGACCTAGAACTTATTGCCTAGGTTAACTAGGATTTTTCTTCACTTTGATACTGATTTCTTGATTTACCCTTCCCTTGTTCAATGCATCACTAACTTAAGCATATTGTTAAACACTAAAACACTCAAGGAGGACATCACTGATGCATTATTTGAATTATCATTAATCAGGGTTGAGCATTATCTTCAGAAATATTAATTAAAGTATTATGTTGTGAATTATTAATTAAAATATTATCTTGTGAATTATTAAGATTGTCTTCAGGATTATCTGAAAATTTATTAATTAATGTTTGAGTATTATCTGAAGATTTATGTGATAAAATTTTAGAATTAATTTTTGATATTGCATCATTAATTGAAAAAATTTCAGAATTAATTTTCATGATTTTGATATTATTTAGATCATTATTATTTACACTATCATGTAATATTTCTAATTTCTCATGCAGAAAATCTAATTTGATAGAAAAATCAACATTATCTAAATTGCCAGAAAAATTATATAACTTTGCAGAACTTTGAAAAATATTTTTGCTGAAATTAAATTTTTGTACCTCTTTTACCTTCGTACCATTTTCTAGCATTGTGGGTCAGATAATTGTCCAGTTTGGACACTAGTTCTTATAGTGCCCATGATTTTAGCACTTGAAGCATTTGATGTGACTTTTATCCCTCCAGACTCTTGGTGCTAGTATCTCCGTTGCCGTTGGTGGTGTTCAAATCTTACGAGTAGGACACTTATTTTTGTAGTGTTCTCACTCCCTGGACTTAAAACAAATTATGTCAAATTTAAAATTAGATATAATAAAAATATACCTCTTTCACTGTCGACTCCCCCTCGATCCCTGGTCTTCTTGCTCCTTCGGTGGTGAGTCTGATGAGAGCCACCTGCTCTGATACCAATTGTGGATCGGTGACATCGATAGAGGGGTGACTATCGACTTGTATTTTTTTCGTCAGAATTTCATCGTTTGTTCGTTCATTCTTACTATCAGAGTGTTAGTACGCAGCGGAATATTAATTAAGAAAAACACACAGCAATAACAAGTGGGAATTTTACTTGGTTCCCAACCCCCAAGGTTAGTACTGTTGGACCTTGGATGGCTAGAGAGGGGGGGGTGAATCTAGCCAGACACAAACTTTTGGCTCTTTGAGGTTTTCTGCACTTAGGGTTAGCAGCAGCGGAAGAATACAAGTAGAAATGCAGAAACAGAAATGCAGAAACTAAACACAAACTCAAGACGCTAACAAGGATGGTTTACAAGATTCGGGGATAACTTGCCCCTACTCCTTAGCGTGCCCGTGAGGTGGGCGATCCCTTGATCGTTGCCGGATCAAGCCCTGGGAAATCCGGATAATCGAAACCTCCTTCTCGGTGGAGAAACCTCTCCATAACAAGTCTCAACAGAATGATATGAAATACAGCACAGAGACAAAGAGAGCTTACAGAGCGCCAAGGAGATAGTCTACAAAGCACAACTCACAACACAGCAAGATCCTGACAAGAGTCTTCACTCAGCTCTTCCTTCTCGCGGTGTCTGCTTGCTGATCGACTCGCAAACTTCTCCACTGGCTCAAAGTTCTCAAGATGCAAAGTATCAGAGTGTTGGCGTTTCAAAGAAATCAGAGAGTTGCTCAAGTGATCAGCCACCACCCGAGGCTTCTTCGCTACCCATCTCTTAAGCCTCTGCCGATCTCCTGGTCACAAGGTGTGCCTCTGTAGCTCACCAGCTGCTCACCAGCACGTCTGTAACAACCTCAGCTACTACTGACCTCTTCTGGACTCCCTGAACCCTCTTCAGCCGAGCCCAGGTCAGTTCGTCAGCTTCCCAGCCGTTGCCAGCCCGCGCCAGATGCCCGTTGTAACCTGGGAAGAGAAAACAGTCCAAACCTGATTAAGGGAAAGTCCCCAGTTGACCCTCCTCCATTGTTTGAATCATCCCTGCATTACCTACACACTTAGCATATGCTTAGCAAATGAAATCAAACGTGAATCAGAGAAATAGCAGTGAAAACAGAAGTTATCAGAACGCGATCAGAATTCTGACAACGGATTTGAATTAAAGTTATCAGCTACTGATCGGTCCACAGACCGATCAGAGAGGACCCTGATCTATCAGGGCGCTCCTGATCGATCCAGTGTCTCCCTGATCGGTCACACTGACTGATCAAGGATCACAGATCGGTCACACTGACCGATCCATCACCTTGCTGGGCTTTCAAGCCCTTACCACCAGCCAAAGGTACTGATCGGTCACCTGACCGATCAGGTTGTGCCCTGATCGGTTTGGTGACCGATCAGGTCATCCCTGACCGATCAGGAGCCATCCTGATCGGTCAGGATGAGGAAAGTCCGATCTTTGATCGGTCAGATAGACCGATCATTGTTCCTCACAGAGCCAATCTGATCACTCTCTGATCGTTCACCAGAACGATCAGAAACTAAGCAGAAGCCTTCTGTTCTCTCCTTGATCGTTCACCAGAACGATCAAGAGCCGAACAGAAGCATTCTGTTCTCCCTTTGATCGTTCACTAGAATGATTAGACTTCTCTGGATCGGTCACAAGACCGATCCACAACAGGGAGTTCGTGCTAATTCCCTGATCGGTCTCCAGACCGATCCAACTCCGACCAATTCAACTCTAAGTCCAGAAAACAGGCTCCCTAGCCTTCTCTGATTCATGTTCAGTCCCCCGGACCGAGACTCCGTGTCCAGCTTCACTCACCGGGACTTCATTCAACCTAGCTTCACTCACTAGGACCTGGCTTCACTCACCAGGGTTTCGGTCACCTAGCTTCACTCGCTAGGACCTGGCTTCACTTACCAGGGTTTTGGTCACCTAGCTTCACTCGCTAGGACCCGACTTCACTCACCGAGATTTCAGTCACCTGACTTCACTCACCGGACCCGGCTTCACTCACCGGGGTTTCCGTCACCTGGCTTCACTCACCAGGACCCGACTTCACTCACCGGGATTCCCGTCACCTGGTTTCACTCACCAGGACCCGACTTCACTCACCGGGATTTCCGTCACCTGGCTTCACTCACCAGGACTCAGCTTCACTCACCGGGATTTCCATCACCTGGCTTCACTCACCAAGACCCGTCTTCACTCACCGGGATTTCCATCACATGGCTTCACTCACCAGGATTTCCGTCACTCCGTGCTCAGTCCCTGACCAGGACTTAATCCGAATTACTCAACCAAACTTAAATCGGTGTCAACACCAAAACAACAATCGGGCCAGACTGCATCAACAATCTCCTCCTTTTTTTGTTTGACAACTCGATTTAAGTTTAGGTATGAATGATCAATCGAAGTCAATTCAATTATCGTAAGGGAATCAAAGTCCTCCCCTAGAATAACAAACCCTAAACTTAATCAACCATTCTCTCCCCCTTTGTCAAACATCGAAAAGGGTATGGTTATTAAGTTTTAACATACCTCCCCCTTAAACAAGGGTCTCTCCCCAAACCCAAAATAATGAAAGGTAAGTGTGAATTGCACATGAAAGCATATATAGAATTATATCATGGTCAAACACATATATGCTTCATATGAAAGTAAGGAATGCAGCTGTATCTGACACATAGTCCTGATTGGTCTCCATGACCAATCAGGTTTGTTGATTATTTGATACAGAGTTATTTCTAATTAGTCTGGGGACCGATCAGCTTTCAAAAAAAATTTCTGAAACTCTGATACGTTTCTGATCAGACTGCATTAACAGTTTATATTTCCAGGAACAGGTTTGTTTAATCCAAGACTCATTCCACAACACGGGTGTTGACTATATTAGTAATAGGTATTTCAGAAAAATTTCTGAAACACTATATGAGTTTCACTAAAAGTTATTCCACATCAGGGAAAAAGAGTCATGAAAACAACCCTTTCTTATGAATTTAAAATTCCAACACAGGTTTGGATCAAATCAGTATTAGGTTTGTTCCAAGTATGATCAGTATGTTTCAACTGTACTCAGGTTGAATCAGGTTTCTTCCAAGTATGTCTTAACCATAAACCTAACCCTTAGTTCTATTGATAATACCAATTTTGAACCAATCAGGGAGTTTGCTGATCATAATTGATCTGATCGGTCATCAGACCGATCAGAAGGACCCCTGATCGGTCACGGTGACCGATCAGGGTGAGTCCTGATCAGTTGGTGGACCGATCAGGTTCCATACAGAAAGTTTCTTCCGATCAGATTTCAGAAACAGGTTTCAGATTGTTTCAACTCTCAACTACTCCTAATACAATTAGATTTAATTACATTGATTCTAATGAGTTCCCTTAACCAAAATTCATTTCCCTTAACCAAAATAAACAACATGATTTGTGTCCCTTAACTAAGTTTTATTCCCCATCAAGAGTCAAGAATTTCTATGGATTTTAAAAAATAACAAAAACAGTTTGTATCGATTTCAATGAATGATCAATTATGTTTCAAGTATGTTGATAACATGTTTGCACAACCAATTTTGATAATCCATAAATCTAAGATTGTCTTAACCATAGACCTAACTCTCAACTCTATTTGATAATTCATCAGGATTCATAAACTCAAGTTTGCATCAAGTCCATTTTTTTTCTCATAGACCTAATTTGATTGGAGTATTCTTGAAAATCATAGTATATAGAATACAAATGAGAAAATTCTCCAGTGACACCAATAAATAGAGTAAATGGGAAAAATTTTCCATGTATCTATATTGGGTATGGAGTTTATGATTTCTATTGGTTTAACTCCAATCATCATAGGTAGTAAATATCCATTAAATGGAGGAAATGCTAAGCACATCCCTAACTAGGAATGGTCATGTGTTTAGAGCACCAAATATCAACCACCCATGTTGATAGATGCTCCCCCTCAATTAATGCCTACACAATTCGAAATATATACGTTTTAGGTACCCAAATTTTGGGACCTAAAGAACCTTCAATGAATGATTTAGGCACCCATGCCTTAGTCATTTTCTTTCTAACTTTTTGAACCCTAGAATCATTTGGTGATCTAAAATGTGTTCTTGACATCAAAGAGACGAAACTAGGTTCTTTAGGTTGGTGACCTAAACCAACCTTGTTGTAGACCGCTCTTTGAGAATTAATGATCATATCTAAAGTTTTAGAGCTAGTTGAAAACTTCTCAAGAATATTCTTGAAGTTTTTAATTTCGCTCCTTAGGGTCTAGTTTTCATCCTTAAGGGTCTTAACATGCAAGTCATCAATATCATGATCCTTAGGTGTCTTCAATTGTTCTATTTCAAATTTCAATAACTTTACTTTGTTCTTAGATTTCTTTAACAAACTAGTTAAGCATGCAATTGTCCTATAGCACTTATCTAACTCGGGAGAGATTACCTCTTCATCATCCGAAGATGATGAAGCCGCGGTTGAGGAGTCACTCGATTCGTCACTACTTTCTTCATTTGGTACCTCTAGTGCCATGAACGTCATGTGACATGTGTTCTTCTCCTCCTCCTTTTCCTTCTTCTTCTCCTTCCTCTGCTTTCTTCTGTCGCCTACCACAAAAGCCACACCCTTCTCCTTTGGGCTTTGGTTAGCGATCTCATGTAGTTCCATTTCACAAAATAAATCTTCTAACTTAACAATTGACAAATCCTTGGATACTTTGTAGGCATTCACCATGGATGACCACAAGGCATTCCTTAGAAAGGCTTTTAGAACATACCTTACAAGGTCGCGGTTCTCGACCTTTTCATCAATGGAGTGTAGACCGTTGAGTATCTCTTTGAAACGACCATGGAGTTCACTTACCATCTCGGACTCCTTCATGGTGAGATTTTGAAGTTGGTTGAGGAAAAGATCCCTCTTGGCTATCCTTGAGTCCCGGGTGCCTTCATGGAGTTCGATAAGCTTATTCCAAAGGTTCTTGGTGCTTGTGAAGGGACCAACTTTTATCAATTGGTCCTTGGTCATCCCGCACTGCAAGGTGACCACCTCTTTCGCATCAGCTTCTCCCTTGCGAGTTTGCTCAGCCGACCATCTTGAGGAGTCAAGCTCCTTTCCCTCAGCGTCTTTCGGAGGGGTGAACCCCTCCTTTACCGAGAACCACATACATATGTCTGTCTTGAGATAATATTCCATGTGTGATCTCCAATACTGAAAATCTGCCCCGTCGAAGAAGGGAGGTTGGTCGGTGTTGAATCCTTCTCTCAAAGCCATCGTTGTTGTAAACTCTCGGCTGTTAATCCGTTGAACAGAGCTCCTTGCTCTGATACCACTTGTTGGACCTTGGATGGCTAGAGAACTTTTGGCTCTTTGAGGTTTTCTACACTTAGGGTTAGCAGCACGGAAGAATACAAGTAGAAATGCAGAAACAAAAATGTAGAAACTAAACACAAACTCAAGACGCTAACAAGAATGGTTTACAAGGTTCAGGGATAACTTGCCCCTGTTGGATCGAGATACACAATAGAGGGGGGTGAATATCGTGAAAAATTTTCGGAAGTGAATTAGAGTAAGTATGCAGTGGAATAAGAACAATCGCAAACACAGGGATTTTATTTGGTTCGGAGCCTAGGTCGACTCCTACTCCAAGGCCCACGGTCGTTGACCGTTTACTGAGGGCAATTCTATAATCGTGCAAAGATTCTTACAAAAGTTTACAATTGTAGTACAGTAATAGTATAACAGAAATGAAAAATCAGTTCTTCGTTACCGACGTCCGATATCGGATGTTTCTCGGAGCAGAGGGACGTTGTCGGCGCTTTCGTGTCGAGTTGGAAGGTTTCTGGGGCGAAGTGCAGGAGCAGAAGAACGTAACAGCGTTGGAAGAAGTTGTGTTCAGGCTTGAGGGGTCGAGGGCCTTTTATAGGGTTCTGAGGGCGCCTTGGAGCACGGGGGCGCCCTCCACGTGGCCTGTGATCCGCTCACTTCACGGTCAGCGAGTTATCCCTTTAAAATCGGGATAAGTCCTTGACGGGGGCGCCCTGGAAGCTGAGGGCGCCCTGGCTGACCTTTTCAGCGGGAGTATCGGCTGGATGAGGCTTATCCTCATCGCTGTCTTCAGGCGCGGGGCGCCCTGGTGGCTGGGGGCGCCCTGGGCGCTGAGGGCGCCCTGGGCGCTGAGGGCGCCCTGACTGCTGGGGGCGCCCTGACTGCTGGGGGCGCCCCGGCCAGTATTCAGCCGAAGCTCCTTTTTGCTTCATTTGTTTCATGTTCACCTTGGGGGCGCCCTGGACACTCAGGGCGCCCTACTCAGCTGCTGCCTCACTCCTTTGAGGCTCTCTGAGCTGCAGACACTCGTTCCTTTGGTCCAGCATCCAGGGTTAGTCCGAAAACAACATAAAGCAGTAAGTTGTTAGTTTTATACAGCCGTAGATGTCTTAGTTCCATAAGTCACTATTCGAGCATATAGGTAGCAAAATGAAGTTCTTAGCATAAACGGCAAAATCATATGAACATTACATACTGCAGCGGAATAACATCATACTGCAGCGGAATAACTTAAACATTACATATACATGCCCCTACTACCATCCCTAATATAATGACATGGAACTTCACATATGAACATCATGCTTAATCATCATATCATAACATGCTTAACATCATACCATAAGGTTCATATCATATCATACTGGACATCTTATCATAAAGTTCCATAAGTCACTATTCGAGCATATAGGTAGCAAAATGAAGTTCTTAGCATAAACGGTTAACACATTCGATTTCATGGGCCAAGTCACCAACACACACATACTTCAGGCCCTCCTGCTGCTTCCTCGTTATCCCCTTGCATGATCTGCGGTATAAGGAAAGAAGACTATAAGCACACAGGCTTAGTAAGACTCTTTCCTACTCACTAAAACATTCGTCATACATAAACTTTAACATACTTGATGCTCTACTTAAAACATAACATCTTAGATCACTTTAGCATGGCATGCACATAAACATGGTAAACATTTTAAGCATGGCATAATTCATGGCATACATCATAAACATAGTAGCATGACATTCTTCATGGCATAAATCGTAAACATAGTAGCATGCATCTTTCATGGCATAAATCATAAACATAGTAGCATGGCATTCTTCATGGCATAAATCGTAAACATAGTAGCATGGCATCTTTCATGGCATAAATCGTAAACATAGTAGCATGGCATTCTTCATGGCATAAATCGTAAACATAGTAGCATGGCATCTTTCATGGCATAAATCATAAACATAGTAGCATGGCATATTTCATGGCATAAATCATTCATTCTCATGCATACTTCTTAATATGAAACGTAAGCATAAAATCTTATCATCATAGCATAATGCATAACATGAATGGATGCATGAGTGGAATGCATATACATATATGGATGCTTAGTTTAAAATCATACTTTTCATGAACATACTTTTCATAAACATACTTTTCCATAATGAATGCATGGGCAATGCATATATATCATAAGGATGCTTAATCTTTTAAAACATACTTTTCCTTTCTTAAACATAATCATCATAACATCATTTGGGCCCTGGCTTGTACCACATACATACATCATAAGCGCCCATCCCTAAGTAAATACGAGGTAGCTAGCCTCGACCTACTAGGGTAAGGACAGCATAGTCGGTAGTCCCCGAACCGAGGCGTTCTTAAGGTGCCCATCCCTGTTGCACAGCTACGGTAGTGCCAGAACCGTGGACAGCATAGTCGGTAGTCCAGAACCGGGGCGTTCTTAAGGTGCCCATCCCTTGGACCCATACTTCGGTCCGGTACAAGCCCATACATAAAGTAAAATACTTTTCATGCTTCATCATTCATAAGCCATTCATGGCATACTTATCATAACATAACTTGTTACGGCTCGGCCCGTCTACCGGCCCATTTACCGGTCCTCTCGACCGTCGTACCGTCGACCATCGACCGTGCCGTTTTATCATTCATAGCATAACTTGTTACGGCTCGGCCCGTCTACCGGCCCATTTACCGGTCCTCTCAACCGTCGTACCGTCGACCATCGACCGTGCCGTTTAGCATATTTATGCCTTAAAGGCATAAGCATCATCTTTCATTCATCATACTTGTCATTCATCATTTTTCATTCTTAGACATGGCGTAAGTACACCTCATTCATAGTGCATGGCATACATTCGTATTCATAGCATATCATTCATAACATGCATATACATAAACATGGCATATCAATCATAACATGGCATATCATTCATAAACATGGCATATCATTCGTAAACATGGCATATCATTCATAACATGGCATATCATTCATAAACATGGCATATCATTCATAATCATGGCATATCATTCATAATCATGGCATATCATTCATAAACATGGCATATCATTCATAACATGGCATATCATTCATAAACATGGCATATCATGCATAACCATGGCATATCATTCATAATCATGGCATATCATTCATAAACATGACATATCATTCATAAACATAAATCACATCTTACCATAGGGCCATTGGGACCCTTACTTGAAATAAATCTTAACTTTTACCCTATTAACCCTTATATGGCAGAACTTGTGGAGTCCCAAGGTCATGTGAAAATTCACATAATCATCACCAATCATCCTTATATCATGGCAACACATAAACATATGTTGAAGTTAAAGACTCAACCCCAATCCTTGGGTCCTTGGGGTTGGCCGAACCATATGGGGCCTCTAGGGTGCCCCAAAAATTCACAAAAATTATACTTGACCTCTACACATCATGAGGGAACATTAAATAACATTATTATGATTTTTAACATATTTCTAGACATTTAAAACATGGTGGTCGAAACCCTTGAATTCAAGGTTCTGGGTTTTGCTTCTTTCATGTTGGCCGAAACCCTAGGGTGTCCTAGGTTACTCCAAAAATTCCCAAAAATTATACTTAACTTCTAAACATCATAAGGGAGCATTAAATAACATTATCATGATTTTTAACATATTTTTAGACATTTAGAACATGGTGGCCGAAACCCTTGAACTTAAGGTTCTGGGTTTTGCTTCTTTCATGTTGGCCGAAACATATGGGGCCTCTAGGGTATCCCAAAAATTCCCAAAAATTATACTTAGTATCTAAACATCATAAGGGAACATTAAATAACATTATCATGATTTTTAACTTATTTTAGACATTTAAAACATGGTGGCCGAAACCCTTGAACTTAAGGTTCTGGGTTTTGCTTCTTTCATGTTGGCCGAAACAAATGGGGCCTCTAGGGTATCCCAAAAATTATAATTAATGTCTAAACATCATAATAGAACATTAAATGACATTATCATTATTTTTAACATATTTTTATACATTTAAAACATGGTGGCCGAAACCCTTGAACTTAAGGTTCTGGGTTTTGCTTCTTTCATGTTGGCCGAAACATATGGGGCCTCTAGGGTATCCCAAAAATTCCCAAAAATTATACTTAATGTCTAAACATCATAAGGGAACACTAAACAACATTATCATGATTTTTAGAATAATTATGGACCTTTAAAACATGCTGGCCGAAACCTTTGAACATAGGAACCTTGATTTTGTTTCTCTTCAACATTAAATCCGAAACTAACCCATATATCATGCCAAAAATCATGGAAATCATAGGTAACTATTATACCACAGGTGAGGGAGTCTTACCTTGGGGTTTCTTGATTTTTAGACCTTAGATGATAAGAAGAAGGAAGACTTGTTGTCTCTTGATCACCCCTAGCCTTGGAACCTTAGGAAACCTTTAGATCTTGATGGTAGGACTTTCTTGTGGAGTTTTCCCAAGGGAAACTCTCCCTTGTAGATTTCTGCTAGGATGAGGGAAGGAGGAGTTTTCGAAATGCAAGTAATGGGAAGAAGAGGTAACTCCCAAAACCCCCCTTTAATAGCCCATTAAGGAGGCAAATGAAGAGTCTCTCCATGACTCTTCATCTTCTTCTATGCCTTAACTTATATCCACTTCACTTCCTCATAGAAATCCCTTGCTAGGTGAGTTGGTTAAGGCTTACATGGTGGTAAAAGAGGTCCAAGGTTCAATCCTTGGCTCATGCACTTTTATTTTTATTTTATTTTTATTTCATTTATTTTATCATTTCTACTTCCTAAATTCCGAAAATCCCCCCTAAAATCACCCATAATCATGCTAATATTCCTAAATAAAATTCCTTTATATTTATATTAATTTTACCTAATTTATATTAATTTTACCTAATTAATACCCATTTTTCGGAGCCCATTTAAAGCTCATTAGTATCTAATTTCTCCATTAAAATAGAAAAATTAGGCTAAAACTTACCCATAATCATGCCAATATGCCTAATTAAATCCTATTTATATTTATACTAATTATTACCGAAATCCACCTATAATCATGGTACTAAAAAGCCCACATAAAGTCCATTAGTACTTAGTTTTCTCAATTTAAATGAGAAAACATGGATTTTCTAGGCCAAAGTTCTCCTTAATATTCCTAGGTCCCTTGGAAAATTATTTAAACATGCTTAATATTTTAAGAAAATATTAAGAGAATTTTCCGGGTCGTTACAATCCCCCATACCTCGTGAAAGTTCGTCCTCGAACTTAGAATATCTCCGGGTACCTGCGTCTCAGCGCGTCCTCACGTTCCTAGGTGAATTCCTCAAACCATTGACCTTGGCATACGGTAAGGTGCCTTGGGTAACGGGTTAGTACCAGAAACCAATTCGATCTCGAATTCCACTTCTCTATTAGGAGCTAATCCTGGTAATTCATTTGGGAATACCTCTGGATAATTACCTACAACCCTAACGTCTTCTAGCTTCTGGTCCTTGGTTTGACTTACGTCAACCACATGTGCTAGAATCCAGTGTATCCCTTATCTATCACCTTCTGTGCTTTGAGAGTCGATAAAAATTCCCCGGTTTTTTTTTTCCTCGGCTCTCCGATAAACTCAAACATAGGATTTTCCTCGGGTCGAAAGATCACCTTTCGCTTACAGCACTCGATAGAAGCACCGTATTTGCTCAGAAAATCCATCCCCATTATAACATCGTAATCCCGCATGTCGAGTATCATCAGATCGCAGTAGAGTTCTCTTTCTGCGATTCCGACTAGCACAACACGCAGTACGTGAGCGGATGTCATTATTTGTCCCGAAGGCAGGGTTGTTAAGAACTTGCAGTCCAAAACTTATTGGGACGCATCTATCTCCTTAGTGTATAATTGAGCTAGTATCATTAATAACTCTATGATGTAATTATATGCATATATCATAAGTATATAGTTATTATAATTATGGGTAAACCTAATAATAGTATGCTTCCGGAATATTAATTCACAACATGAGCTATGAATTATATTAGTTAATAGTTATTATATGACAAGTGAGATCATATTTATTATATTACTATAAAATAACTTAGGGTAATCTTATATATTATATATAAGATAATAGAGAATCGTACGTTGATAATTTAATATTGATAATTAGTATGAAAATATAGTGGACCCCTAATCTCTAATCAGTGTTAATATAATTAGAACACTACCCTATGCTTATCATTTTAGGTTATTCCGTATGACTTATACCATTGATTATATTAGTATTAGTATGATGGAACTAATACCATACGCTAACATAGGTGGAATTGTTATAATCTTATGTATGTAGGCTATCATATAATTCCCTACACGAGACTATATTCTAGGTTATATATACTATCATAAATTATAGTTATTGATCATATAAATTATAGGTATAATACCTAAAATTTCCTTATGGAATAATATGTATATTATGACAATACATATGTAATAAGGAATTAGTATAGTTATATTTATAATAGTCTTATATTAGTACATACTTATGACTAATTGTATTATGACTAACTTAGACCTAATGCCTAAGGTAGAATACTTATACATGATTGTCCTATGATGTGACTTAAGGTAGGTTATGATATAAGGTATATTGAGCATCAGGTCGGGCGATGAAGTAGTCATATTAATTCTATTACTCTGTCTTCTAGCCATGCGTTCCTTCATGAAGGACAAATATGGATAATATGAGTTATTGTTATTCCTACCCCATATTAAATTCTAAATTATTTAATTGATATATATATATATATATATATATATATATATATATATATATTTATATAATAAAAGAAAGTACCGTTCATATTCTTTTCTACCCCTATGTTATTCTAAGTATTTAATTCCTAAAGAAGATAAAATATCATTCATCGTTCATATCCTAAAGTACTTTTCATCATAACTATCGTTCATTCTTACATATCTTAGAACCATAAAAGCATCTTACTACTATAAGATATGTAAAAAGGTACTTACTTGGAAGCGGCAGGCAGAGGGCTTGATGTGTGTGTAGTGAGATGGTTACTGCTCTGATATAAGTTAAGGCATAGAAGAAGATGAAGAGTCATGGAGAGACTCTTCATTTGCCTCCTTAATGGGCTATTAAAGGGGGGTTTTGGGAGTTACCTCTTCTTCCCATTACTTGCATTTCGAAAACTCCTCCTTCCCTCATCCTAGCAGAAATCTACAAGGGAGAGTTTCCCTTGGGAAAACTCCACAAGAAAGTCCTACCATCAAGATCTAAAGGTTTCCTAAGGTTCCAAGGCTAGGGGTGATCAAGAGACAACAAGTCTTCCTTCTTCTTATCATCTAAGGTCTAAAAATCAAGAAACCCCAAGGTAAGACTCCCTCACCTGTGGTATAATAGTTACCTATGATTTCCATGATTTTTGGCATGATATATGGGTTAGTTTCGGATTTAATGTTGAAGAGAGACAAAATCAAGGTTCCTATGTTCAAAGGTTTCGGCCAGCATGTTTTAAAGGTCCATAATTATTCTAAAAATCATGATAATGTTTTTTAGTGTTCCCTTATGATGTTTAGACATTAAGTATAATTTTTGGGAATTTTTGGGATACCCTAGAGGCCCCATATGTTTCGGCCAACATGAAAGAAGCAAAACCCAGAACCTTAAGTTCAAGGGTTTCGGCCACCATGTTTTAAATGTCTAAAATATGTTAAAAATAATGATAATGTCATTTAATGTTCCCTTATGATTTTTAGACATTAAGTATAATTTTTGGGAATTTTTGGGATACCCTAGAGGCCCCATATGTTTCGGCCAACATGAAAGAAGCAAAACCCAGAACCTTAAGTTCAAGGGTTTCGTCCACCATGTTTTAAATGTCTAAAAATAAGTTAAAAATCATGATAATGTTATTTAATGTTCCCTTATGATCTAAGAATGTTCCCTTATGATGTTTAGATCTTCCTATATCCTTTTGGGGATATGCTCTGGACACGGCAGCCTTCACTCTTAACCGTGTTCCATCAAAGGCTGTAGTAAAGACACCATATCAGATATGGACTGGGAAGAGTCCCCAGATGTCTTTTATGAGGATTTGGGGTTGTGAGGCTTACGTTCGACGTCAAGTCTCAGACAAACTGGGACCCAAATCTGATAAGTGCTATTTTGTAGGATATCCCAAGGAAACGAAGGGATATTACTTCTACATTCCCAGTCAGCACAAAGTGTTTGTGGCGAAGACTGGGGTTTTTCTAGAAAGGGACTTTGTTTCTAGAAAAACTAGTGGGAGTACGTTCGATCTTGAAGAACTTCAAGATATGGACCAAAGCACTGAGGCCTTGATGGAGGTTGAACAGGAACCACAAAGTGTTGTGGATCATGAGGTTGTTACACAAGGAGTTATGGAACAACATCCTGTTCAAGTAGACCTACCTCTTCATAGGTCTGGTAGGGTACGTCATCAGCCTGAGAGATATTCATTTCTCTTGTCTGATGACAATGACGTTGTGCTCATTGAGAATGAGCCTACAACCTATCAGGAAGCTGTGATGAGCCCAGACTCTGAGAAATGGCTTGAGGCCATGAGATCCGAGATGGATTCCATGTACACCAACCAAGTTTGGACCTTAGTTGATCCACCTGAAGGGGTAAAACCAATTGGGTGTAAGTGGGTCTTTAAGAGAAAGACTGACATGGGAGGACTTACGCATACCTATAAGGGTAGACTGGTAGCAAAGGGTTTCAAACAAATTCATGGTATTGACTATGATGAAACCTTTTCTCCAGTAGCGATGTTCAAGTCCATTCGGATCATGCTTGCTATTGCAGCATACCACGATTATGAGATCTGGCAGATGGATGTCAAAACCGCGTTCCTGAATGGGAACCTACTCGAGGATGTGTACATGACACAACCTGAGTGTAACGCCCCAAAATTTCCATTTTTAATTCTTAAAGTCCTTAGAATTATTTAGAAATGGTTTAGAAATATTCTAGATATTTTTAGGAATTTTTAGTCAGGTTGATCCCAAATATAGGATTCTTAAAGTCCAAGATATCAATGTAAGTACTGCTCACCTGCAGTAAGAGGCGGTTTTTCCGCGAGAATTTCCTTTAAAAGTTTTTAAAAGAGATATTTCCTTTTTGTTTGAGTTTTTTTGCATGTGATATTAGTTCATTATATGCTTATATATGTTGATTAATACCCTATGTGAGTTTAGGGTCCAAGAAAAGCTATGAGAAAAGAAAAGAAAAGATAAAGATAAGAAAAGAAAAGGCCAAGGCCTTAAGAAATCCCCAAAAGTCAAGACTTAGGGATTTTTAGCACGCAAGGTGCTCCAGAAAATGCCAAGGCATTTACAGATAAGAAAGAAAAGTAAGAAAAGCTATTTTATTTTATAAGGCCAGTACCCGGCGTCCAAGGGCGTCGTTAAAGAAATCCAGGTGTCCAATTCCAAGGTCTTGGCCCTGGTAGACCAAGGTCTGCTCTATTAGGATTGGTGGCTCGCTACCCCAACCTTTTAGGGAACGCGCATATCAGATGGTACTTACGTCTTCAGTGGATCCAAGTGATTAGTATTTTCAAGTATATGCTTTAGCAAAGTTTCGAAAATTTAAAGAGTTTTCAAAAAGTAAAGAATAACTAAAGTTTCCAGTTGAGCTAAGAAAAGTAAATTGAGATTTATTATTGCTTGAGTATGCATGTTTTGAGCTATACATGTTCTTAGTTTCCTTTCAAGCATATTAGTATCTCATATGATTTTCATATTGTTCTAGAAGCATGTTTGCACATTCGAGATTTTGTGAGCTAGATAGTACTTACTAAGCTTTTGCTTATAGATGCATTTCCTCTTATTGCAGATAAAGGTAAAGGCAAGCAATTCTGAAGGAAGACGACGAGGCGGTGCTGAGTAGAGTGTGTGTGGTGGCTGATTATGGAGAGATCCTTGAGACGAGACATTTTAGTTATTTGAATTGCAACGTTTAAGTTTATTCAAATTTCAAGTTCTTGCTTTATGGAGATTATGGAGTATTTGAGTTTTGGATAGTTTTATATGCTAAATTTCTTAGAGTAAAGATTCCATGTCATTTCCTTTAGCATATATATCCCCATGATTGCATTGGATGAGTAAAAGTGTCAGTAGTTAGAAATATTGATACTTTGTTAGAGAAAAAGGTGTTTGTGCCAAGATAGTATCAATTTTCCTTTTGAATCGAGTTTTATTGCTTAAAAATGTTTAGAAAAGTTGCAATCACATTTCATAATGCTTTAGCAAGGTCGTAGAACATGTATTGGGTGTTATAAATTCATAGAAGTCAAGATTGGTACAAACTCTATTGTTAAAGTTTATATAAACTTGTTTAGTTTATTTTCTTCCATAAAAGTCCTAAATTCAAGTTTATGGATTCGTTTGATTGGCTAAATTGTTTAGGAAACTGATATAGAGTATAGAAATGATGTCGTAGTTTGATATGGCTCGAAATTGAAGGAATGGTGGACTTGGAAAGCAAGGGCCGAAACTTGTAAAACTGATTACAGGCGTACCAGTCAACTGCCACGTCACCAGTCGACTGGTACAGGCAGTTTAAGAAGGGTAAGGCTGTTTTCAACAGGTATTAGCTATGGGATTTGAGAAGAAAGTATGGCATGGTATTATTATACATGATTGCTTAAGTTAGAATATAATTGTTAGCAGAATTTAAAAGAAAAAAAATAAGATTTCCGCAATTTTCTTTAGTCATGTATAAAAGTTGAGAAGTAGAGAAAAGTAACGATCCGTCTAAGGCAGTAAGAAGGCGGGTCGCTACACTGAGGGTTTTGTAGATCCAAAGCATACTGGCAGAGTATGCAAGCTGCAAAGGTCCATTTATGGACTAAAGCAAGCTTCTCGGAGCTGGAATCTTCGATTCGATGATGCAATCAAACAGTTTGGTTTCATCAAGAATGAAGATGAACCCTGTGTCTACAAGAGGGTTGAAGGAAACATAATAGTTTTCCTCATATTGTATGTGGATGACATACTACTCATTGGGAATGATATTCCTATGCTTCAGTCTGTGAAGACTTGGCTGGGGAATTGTTTCTCAATGAAGGACTTAGGTGAAGCAGCCTGTATTTTAGGCATCAAGATCTATAGAGATAGATCTAAGAGATTGCTTGGCCTAAGTCAGAGTACATATATTGACAAGGTCTTACTTCGGTTTGCCATACAGAATTCCAAGAAAGGATTTCTGCCTATGTCACATGGTATGAGTCTTTCGAAGACTCAAAGTCCCTCTTCTAGAGAGGAGAGAGACCGCATGGATCAGATCCCTTATGCCTCGGCCATAGGATCTGTCATGTACGCCATGTTATGTACTCGTCCTGATGTCTCGTATGCTTTAAGTATGACGAGCAGATACCAGTCAGATCCAGGTGAGCGTCACTGGATAGCGGTCAAGAATATTCTTAAGTACTTGAGAAGGACTAAAGAATATTTCTTGATATATGGAGGCGATGAGGAGCTAACTGTAAAGGGTTACAGTGATGCCAGCTTCCAAACCGACCAGGATGATTATCGGTCGCAGTCAGGGTTCGTGTTTTGTCTGAATGGCGGCGCTGTGAGCTGGAAGAGTTCGAAGCAGGACACAGTTGCCGATTCTACAACAGAGGCTGAGTATATTGCTGCATCAGAGGCAGCAAAGGAGGCAGTTTGGATCCGCAAGTTCGTTGCAGAGCTTGGGGTGGTTCCTAGCATTGCAGATCCCATAGAGCTCTATTGTGACAATAATGGAGCTATTGCGCAGGCTAAGGAACCTCGCTCACACCAGCGGACCAAACATATACTACGGCGCTTCCATCTCATTCGAGAGATCATCGATAGAGGAGATGTGAAGATATGCAGAGTACCCACAGAGGCGAATGTCGCAGATCCCCTGACCAAGGCTTTGGCACAGACAAAGCATGATGGTCACACTAGATCATTGGGTATTAGATACTACAATGATTGGCACTAGTGCTAGTGGGAGATTGTTGGTGAGAGCCCTAGAGCCGATCATGTAATGATTGTATGGACTAATTTGTATCATATTCCTATGTATAAATAAAGGCATGTTTTATGGTTATTATACTTACGTGTATTTGTGCCAATTAGCTAAGTATAATAATGTCCTTGAGTAGAAGGTTCTTATCTATATCAATCGATTGGTTGAATCGATAGTGAGATGATATAGAGAACACTACTCTAAATAATTCCTAGTCAAGTATTAACATTCTAGGACAATGTTAATACGTAGAGGCTAGCATGTAAGTCAACATGATGACTTGATCTTACAAGTCATGGATATAGAGATATCAAGTTACACATGGGTATGCATTGGAGAATGTATACTGAATGACCCGCCATGAGAAAGTATCATGGATCGTTATATGAGTGTCATATACTTTCTCATGTGGCTATTAGTATGACTATTAGTCCTTGGACCTGAAATCACCATGGATTCCTACATAAGGAGTTACGTACTTTGGCTTCGTCAAACGTCACCCGTAAATGGGTGGACTATAAAGGCGATTACTGGGTATGTAACAAATTATGGAGAGGGATGTGAGTGATGTAGATGGGATCTATCCCTCCTATATGACGGGAGCGATATCGTATTCTTGATAGAGTTAGACCACAAAGTGCATGGCCATGCCCAAGTGAGTCAATATGAGATATTGAACTCATTTGATTAGTGTGAGTCTACTTGGAGTTCAAGATATAGATTGACTCGAGGATGACATGGTCTATGCCTCAATTGAGTCAATCTAGATATCATGGATAGAGGGACATTATCATATATTGTGAGAGTCACAATTATTAGTCACAAGGTGATGTTGGATCTCAACATTCTTGTAACTTGGGTAGCAATGATGTGTTGCTAGATACCGCTCATTGCTTATGTTTCTAAGAGGTTAGAAGCATTGCCAACGTTACAAGAACCTATAGGGTCACACGCAAAGGACAAATAGATGGAGAAAAATTGAAGTTAAGTTTGACTTGACTAAATATGGAAAGTCCATAAAAAGGCAAGTTTGACTTGACCTAAATCCAAATCAAGTTTGACTTGACTTGGTTCCACTTCAAGTTAGACTTGACATGGGAGAAGAAATGGAGTCAAGTTTGACTTGACTAAATATGGAAAGTCCATAAAAGGCAAGTTTGACTTGACCAAAAACCACCTCACCTTGAATTGACCAAGTGATGACTTGGCTTGGTTTTTGACTAAATGTGTATGCCACATCATTTCCAAGGTGGTAACCCCTCCCATTTGAATTTGAATTCAAATGGAGGAGGTTATGGCATGTTATGGCCGGCCACTTAATGGCCATTAATGGCCATTAAGTGGCCGGCCACCAAGGGTGAACAAAAAGGGATTTTGGTTCCCTTTTTGTGTGTGGCTCTTCTTCTTCCTTTTGAGATTTTCTTTTTGAAGATCTTGCTCTACTTCTCCTCTTGTCGAAACCGAGAAGGTGCTAACACACCTAAGGTTTTGATCCATCTATTTTGTTCGCGTGGATACATATAGAGGAGTGTCTGCCTTGATACTCTACGAGATCCGGCGGCTTTTGGACAAGCGGGAAAGCGAAAGGGCTACGCATCAAGGGTAATGGTTCTATCATGTAGATCTAATGTAGATTTAGTAGTGAAACTCGTACTCGTAATTTATTTTATGTTCGCACGGATCCCGTGGCCGAACTTCTGGGGTTTCCGCAACGCAAAAAGCGGTTTTTGCGGCCTAGAATATCTAACAAAAACAACATAAAGCAGTAAGTTGTTAGTTTTATACAGCCTTAGATGTCTTAGTTCTGACTTTGGGTCTCCAAAATGGAGCCCTAGGTCGAACCGACGCCTACTGTTCCCTCAACGGAGAACGCGTCCTCACCTACTCCTCTCAGGAGAGTTTACCTGTCGCCAACCGGCTCCTCTGGTTGGACTTTTGCTCAGCAGTCCTTCGCCAGGACTTCAGTACCAGACTGTCCTTTGCTTGGTGCCTAGCATTCCTTCGCTAGGTCTTGTTGACTAGCAGCCCTTCGCTAGTTGCCTAGTAGTCCTTCACTAGGACTTGGTGACTAGCAGCCCTTCGCTAGTTGCCTAGTAGTCCTTCACTAGGTCTTTGTCTCCTGGCATTCCTTTGCCAGTTGCCTAGCAATCCTTCTCTAGGGCTTTTCCTGGACACTTGAGTAACATGTTAGAAAAACAAATAAGACTTAACTTTTGAACCCTTTGCCATTTATCAAAACATAGGTTTGACTTGGGTGCTGTCTACACCAACAATCTCCCCCTTTTTGATTTATGGCAACCCGATTCAAAAAGCTAAGTTAATCATAGCAGATTTAGTTCCCTCCCCCTGGAAGGAATCTCCCCCTTGATTTTTCAAAAATTCGTGGGGTTTTTAGTTTTGAAAAAAAAAATGCTTTAGAGTCAAATTTTTCAATCATGATTTTGGTTGTGCACTTTGGAAAATTTGTACTTGTAAAAAGTTTAAAGATTTTGAAAACTTTTGAAGCCTCAAGTTTTAAAGTGCTCAATCAGTTTTGAAAACTCTAAGTTTAAAGTACATGAAAACTTTAAGTTTAAGGTACTTAGTAGGATTTCAAACACTTAGAACTTTTCTTGAAAAACTTGAGTACTTAAAAAAATTTGAGTTTCTTAAGTACTTAGAAGGTTTTCAAAGCTTTAGAAGTTTAGAAAAATTTTGAAAGCTTAGAAGTTAGAAGAATTTTGAAAGCTTAGAAGTTAGAAAAATTTTGAAAGCTTAAAAATTAGAAATATTTTGAAAGCTTAGAAGTTAGAAAAATTTTGAAAGCTTAGAAGTTTGAAAAATTTTGAAAGCTTAGAAGTTAGAAAAAATTTTGAAAGCTTAAAAACTTTTTGAATAAAGGATTCTTTGAATAAAGGACTCCTTTCCTATCTCTCCCCCTTTGCCATATATCAAAAATAAAGAAATATAACAAGCATACAGATTGCATAATAGAGAAAAAGTAAACTGCATAATTTGCTTGTACTGAACCAATTCAAGATATGACCTCAATCAAATCAGTGTTAATTTTTCATTTAGGGTCCTGTCTAACCCAATTAGCTACTTACTGACTGTTATAAACAGTAGTTTTCGCTAGGGTTAGTCAAGTTAAGTGTTCTGTTCAAGTTAGATTTTCTAAACTTGACACTTAACTTGATTACTGTATAAGTTGTATTTAGTGCCCCAATTACTGCAGATGCACTGACTTAAAGCATCTTGAATTAAGGCAAAGACCTAAGCATCTCAACCCATTCTAGGTTATCAATCAAAAGTACCCTAAGGTGCTTGTGAGATGCTGACTTCTAAGTCTATAGGTGCATGCATTTCTAGGGTTAGGGCCTAGGCTAAGTTCATTTACGAAAAAATCCTAGTTTTGAAAGGGGTAGTTTTGAAAATAAAACTAAGTAAAAAATTTATTTTAAAAGGCTTTTTCAAAACTGAATAAAGGCTGATTTTAAAAACCATTTAAAAGGTAAAAAAAACTGATTTTAAGTAAGAGAACCACTAGTTGACTAAGCCTATTCTACTAAGCACAACCAAGATTAGATACTCAAGTTAAATAAGTAGTCAAACAGAATAGGTTAACTAGTCAAACAGAGGTACGGTAGCATCAAACATAAGTCATGTTTTGGTTACTTAGTACAATGCAGAAATAGTCTAACTATGAAGAAGGGTCAGGGTGGTCAGATGAGCCAGGCTGCCATGAATCGAATCGTGTCATCATCTCAATGTATCGTGCATCAGCCACTTCTCGATCGACTCTACGAGCGTCCATCTGCTCGATATGATAGGCCTCGACCTCCTCTCAGAGACTGTGGATCTCCGTCTGTATCTGTGTGAGGCGCTGGTCGAGGGTCGGTGGTGGAGGCTCGTCTATGTGTGCTCGGGCTACTGCTGCCAGATCCCCGACATCGACCTCAACCTCCTCGTCTGAGTCGATCTGGGGAGCTGCTCTCTGACGTCTCCAGGACAAGACCCCGGTATCGGACACCTCTATACCGGCTAGGGAGAAGTTTCTATAGCCTATCTCATCGTAATCGGTCAAATCGGCCATCTCCCCCTCTGTGATGTTCCGACCGTGGTGATGTAAGATGGACGTGATGATATGGCAGTAGGGTGTGCGTACTCGCCCTTGCGTGGTAATACTGGAAGCGTGTAGGATAGCATGAAACATATGAAGTCCTATGTCGATGTTTAGCTGATGGATCAAGGCATATAGGAGGAAGGTGTGAAATGGTCGCATAGTAGCGACGTCTCTAGTAGATAATGGCAGAATACATCGGACTACTACTCTATATAGAGCGTAGTCCTGGACCTGTAGGTCGACAGACTGAAATCGTCTGGCCAGGGGTTGCCTAAAGAAGTAGGAGTGTAACGTATCTAAGGTAATGTGAGAATAGGGAGCATCAAAGGGAGGCTCCCTAGGAGGGTAACAACAGAAGGTGGACTGCGAGAGTCGTAGTCCTAGAAAGTCCTAGAAATCGGTTGAGTAGTGTAGGTGTGATTGTCAAGGGAATTCCTTGGACAGTGGTGACGAACATGAGACTATCCTGTCTAATTATGTTGTTGTAAAATTCTGCACATAAGGACGTGTTGATTGGATGGGTGCAGAATACGAGATTGTCAAGTTGGTAAAAGTTTATAACGTTCATTGCTAAGGGATAGGATTGGGTGAAAAATTATCTATTCAAGTAGCTCGTCTTAATAGGTTTATAGGTTGTACGAGCGAACTTATTACATAGTTCTAAATTTGGAAACCTAGGATCAGGACTAGGTTGGGTACCAGGTTCTGCCTGGTTTGGTCGGCGTCTTCTAAGAGAAGGAATATGCATTTAAAGAAAGTATGAAGGAATTGCATTTAAAGAAATTTAACTTAATTAAAAAAATTATATCGGGCTGCTCGGGGAGGCATTGTTGAAGATGAGAGCTCGAGAGGGTTGCTAGATCTCTTGGAGGGTAGAGAGTTGAAGACAAGTAGAAGTTTGAGTGTGAGGAGAAGAAGGGGGTATGGAGCCCCTTTTATAGGGCAGTTTCGGGCGCCCTATAGTGTGAGGGCGCCCTAGATGGCCTGGGCGTCCCGCCTGGCGAGGGTGCCCTGGCTAGGGCTGTGGCTGCCTTTTGGCAACTTTCTGCCGTTGAAGGACTATACGAGGGCGCCCGGGAGCACCCGGGCGCCCTGGTCAGCATGCAGTGGCAGAAAGCTACTTTTGACCAGCCTCGGGGCGCCCGCAAGGGTTTGGGCGCCCTAGATGACTGTTTTTGACCCTAAAAGACTGTGTTTGACCAGATTTAACTTGATTTGACTGTTTTTAACCATGGTTTGACTAGATTCAACTGTTTTTAACCATGGTTTACCTAGGGTTAAGTCAGTGTCGTTCTAAACTGAATGAAAACAAAAGTGCAGTTATTAAATGAATTTTCATTAAGTTTGCTGTCTCACCAAATCTAGGGTTATCAATCACGTTAGCCTTACATGTTTTGTGAGACAGGTTTTGATAAAAGAATTTTCGAAAAACATGATTTGTTTTGAAAAACTTAATTAATTTTGTAAACAAATAAATTTATTTTGAAAAGACACTTTAAATCTACAAATAACTGAAAATTTGTGTTAGATTTGAATTTGACAAAGAATAATTTGAATTTCAAAAATTGGCTTCCAGGTCTTGGCGAGGCACTAGGCCTTCTTTGGCCGTAGCCTTATTGGATCATCAACCCTTTCCTTGACAAAGCCTTTTAATGAAATTTCATTTTCAAAATTAATCTTTGAAAAATTCTGGTCTAACTAGTTTGGGTCTTGGATCGGTAGCTTCGGCTAGTTTCACCAGTCTAAAGAGACCAAGTAGACTTGACCTTATTAGAATTGGTTTCCCTAACGTACTATCATCTCACCTCCACCCAATACTATGTTGTCAAGTTTCAGTTAAGTTTGTTCAGTCCTTATACTAATCATTCCTAAGTCTAAGCATGGTAATTTGCAGGAATTTAAATAAACACTCAAGCAAGCAAATTTCAATCAAGAATTGAATTCTATCTAATAATAAATATTGTTTTCAATTTGGCTCCCCCTGGACTATAACCACAATAATAGTTTGGCAAGATGTGAATCTTGTCCTTGGGGATCCAATATTGATTTGATCCAGTTTGTTGGTTCAGGCATAGTTTTGGTACCCATGCCTGAACTTTTGGTCTGGACTGGTTCAGTACAGCAAAATAGGATCTTTGTCTAGATTTGGTTCTATATCCAAGTCCGGATCGATTTAGAACTGACTTCTGTTTTCCAAGAATCATGTCAAGATTCTTGGAACCAGAGGTGAATCGTTCTAAGGCTGATCTAAGATCCTTAACCTGAGTTTTCAGGGAGGAGTTCTCTTTCTCAAGTTTTTCAACTTGAGTAGGAGTTCCTTCTTGAACCTTCTCGATTAAGGGTTTAGAATCAGCTCCCTCTTTCAGGAGTTTTACTTCCTGTCGGAGGGATTCGATTCGGAGTTTGGCTTTCGCCAAATCTCGAGAAAGATATGAAATAAGTTCATTTAACTGACTTCTACTGAAACCACTTACCTTGATTTCGCCGTCTTCTGAAAAGGTTAGTCTGTCGTCGTTCTATTCTGATTCTGACTCGGTCTCGACTTCTTCTGAGGCGGTCAGGGCTAGTAGGTTTGACTGGGGTGCTTCTTCTTCTTCTTCTGAGGACGATTCGTCCCAGGTTGCTTGGAGAGCTTTCATTCTTCTTGTCTTCTTGGTCTCCTTTAGGTTCGGACACTCCGTCTTGTAGTGGCCCTTCTTCTTACACTCGTAGCAGGTCACGTTGGGCTTGTTTTTGTCACTTGTGGGTTCAGCTGGTTCGTCCTTTCTTCGGCTTGTTTTTCGTCTGTTGGTTTGGTTCTTCAATTTTTTATAGTAGCTTCGGGCCAGTCGGACCAGCTCAGGTCGATCTCCTTCTTCGTCTTCTGAGTCTGAGTCTGAGTTAGACTCGGGTTCAGGTTGAGGCTTCTTCTTTATTGTTCTTCCAGTTTTTCCTGCAACAAAGGCAATACTTTTCTCGGCCATATTGCAGTTAGTATGTTGGTGTAATTCTAGTTCAGAAAAAAGTTCATCTAACTTTATTTTTGAAAGATCCCTTGAAACTTTGTATGCATCTACCATAGATGCCCATAAAGTGTTTCTTGGGAAAGCATTTAGTGCGTACCTTATTAAGTCACGGTTTTCGACCTTGTGACCAATAGTATGTAGACCGTTCATAAGTTCTTGGATTCGGGCGTGAAGCTGCGCTGCCGTCTCGCTGTCGGTCATTTTGATGGTATACAGCTTGTTTAGGAGCAGATCTCTCTTGCTGATCCTAGTGTCTGATGTTCCTTCATGCAGCTCGATCAATTTTGCCCACAGCTCCTTGGCACTGTTGAAAGGGCCCACCCGGTTCAGTTCCTCTTTTGTTAAACTGCATTGTAGGGTCTGAGTTGCCTTTACATCGGCTTCTATTTTGCACTTCAGAGCGGTGTCCCGTTCAGAGTAGGTCTGAGGTACTCCTTCAGCGTTCTTTGGGATCTCCAGTCCAGACTGGATGATGATCCACATGTCCACCTGAGTTTTCAGGTGGACCTCCATTCGACTTTTCCAGTAAGAAAAGTCTTCTCCACTGAAAAGTGGAGGTCTGGCTATGCTGAATCCTTCTTGCATGGCCATTAGGAATTTTTATCTGAAAAAGAGATAAAAAAAAACTTTGTCCCAAGACTTGGTCTTGGATTAGTAGTGTGGGATAAAAGAAAAATATTTGTCGAGTGGTGTTGCACCAACCTCGATCAACGAGAAGAAAATTCGAACGAAAAAATGTTAGAAGAATTTCGAACGAAGAAAATATTAGAAGAAATTTGAACGAAGAAAAAAAATAAAAAAAATCCGAAAAATTTTCAAACTGGTGGTTGCACCAAGTTTGAACTTCCCCGCTCTGATACCACTTGTTGGATCGAGATACACAATAGAGGGGGGTGAATATCGTGAAAAATTTTCGGAAGTGAATTAGAGTAAGTATGCAGCGGAATAAGAACAATCGCAAACACAGGGATTTTACTTGGTTCGGAGCCTAGGTCGACTCCTACTCTAAGGCCCACGGTCGTTGACCGTTTACTGAGGGCAATTCTATAATCGCGCAAAGATTCTTACAAAAGTTTACAATTGTAGTACAGTAATAGTATAACAGAAATGAGAAATCAGTTCTTCGTTACCGACGTCCGATATCGGATGTTTCTCGGAGCAGAGGGACGTCGTCGGCGCTTTCGTGTCGAGTTGGAAGGTTTCTGGGGCGAAGCGCAGGAGCAGAAGAACGTAACAGCGTTGGAAGAAGTTGTGTTCAGGCTTGAGGGGTCGAGGGCCTTTTATAGGGTTCTGAGGGCGCCTTGGAGCACGGGGGCGCCCTCCACGTGGCCTGTGATCCGCTCACTTCGCGGTCAGCGAGTTATCCCTTCAAAATCGGGATAAGTCCTTGACGGGGGCGCCCTGGAAGCTGAGGGCGCCCTGGCTGACCTTTTCAGCGGGAGTATCGGCTGGATGAGGCTTATCCTCATCGCTGTCTTCAGGCGCGGGGCGCCCTGGTGGCTGGGGGCGCCCTGGGCGCTGAGGGCGCCCTGACTGCTGGGGGCGCCCTGGCTGCTGGGGGCGCCCCGGCCAGTATTCAGCCGAAGCTCCTTTTTGCTTCATTTGTTTCATGTTCACCTTAGGGGCGCCCTGGACACTCAGGGCGCCCTACTCAGCTGCTGCCTCACTCCTTTGAGGCTCTCTGAGCTGCAGACACTCGTTCTTTTGGTCCAGCATCCAGGGTTAGTTCGAAAACAACATAAAGCAGTAAGTTGTTAGTTTTATACAGCCTTAGCTGTCTTGGTTCTGACTTTGGGTCTCCAAAATGGAGCCCTAGGTCGAACCGACGCCTACTGTTCCCTTTACGGAGAACGCGTCCTCACCTACTCCTCTCAGGAGAGTTTACCTGTCGCCAACCGGCTCCTCTGGTTGGACTTTTGCTCAGCAGTCCTTCGCCAGGACTTCAGTACCAGACTGTCCTTTGCCTGATGCCTAGCATTCCTTCGCTAGGTCTTGTTGACTAGCAGCCCTTCGCTAGTTGCCTAGTAGTCCTTCACTAGGACTTGGTGACTAGCAGCCCTTCGCTAGTTGCCTAGTAGTCCTTCACTAGGACTTGGTGACTAGCAGCCCTTCTCTAGTTGCCTTGTAGTCCTTCACTAGGTCTTTGTCTCCTGGTATTCCTTTGCCAGTTGCCTAGCAGTCCTTCTCTAGGGCTTTTCCTGCATACTTGAGTAACATGTTAGAAAAACAAATAAGACTTAACTTTTGAACCCTTTGCCATTTATCAAAACATAGGTTTGACTTGGGTGTTGTCTACACCAACAGCCCCTACTCCTTGGCGTGCCAGTGAGGTGGGCGATCCCTTGATCGTCGGCAAATCAAGCCTCGGGAAATCCGGATAATCGAAACCTCCTTCTCGGTGGAGAAACCTCTCCACAACAAGTCTCAACAGAATGATATGAAATACAGCACAGAGACAAAGAGAGCTTACAGAGCGCCAAGGAGACAGTCTACAAAGCACAACTCACAACATAGCAAGATCCTGGCAAGAGCCTTCACTCAGCTCTTCCTTCTTACGGTGTCTGCTTGCTGATCGACTCGCAAACTTCTCCACTGGCTCAAAGCTCTAAAGATGCAAAGTATCAGAGTGTTGGCGTTTCAAAGAAATCAGAGAGTTGCTCAAGTGATCAACCACCACCCGAGGCTTCTTTGCTACCCAACTCTTAAGCCTCTGCCGATCGCCAGGTCACAAGGTGCACCTCTGCAGCTCACCAGCTGCTCACCAGCTCGTCTGCAACAACCTCAGCTACTACTGACCTCTTTTGGACTCCCTGAACCCTCTTCAGCCGAGCCCAGGTCAGTTCGTCATCTTCCCAGCCGTTGCCAGCCTGCGCCAAACGCTCGTTGTAACCTGAGAAGAGAAAACAGCCAGACCTGATCAAGGGAAAGTCCCCAGTTGACCCTCCTCCATAGTTTGAATCATCCCTACATTACCTGCACACTTAGCAGATGCTTAGCAAATGAAATCAAACGTGAATCAAAGAAATAGCAGTGAAAACAGAAGTTATCAGAACGTGATCAGAATTCTGACAGCGGATTTGAATTAAAGTTATCAGCTACTGATCGGTCCACAGACCGATCAGAGAGGACCCTGATCGATCAGGCCGGCTCCTGATCTAGTGTCTCCCTGATCAATCACATTGACTGATTAGGGATCGTGGATCGGTCACACTGACCGATCCATCACCTTGCTGGGCTTTCAAGCCCCTACCACCAGCCAAAGGTACTAATCGGTCACCTGACCGATCAGGTTGTGCCCTGATCGGTCTGGTGACCGATCAGGTCACTCCCTGACCGATCAGGAGCCATCCTGATCGGTCAGGATGAGGAAAGTCTGATCTTTGATCGGTCAGATAGACCGATCATTGTTCCACACAGAGCCAATCTGATCACTCTCTGATCGTTCACCAGAACGATCAGAAACCAAGTAGAAGCCTTCTGTTCTCTCCCTGATCGTTCACCAGAACGATCAGGAGCCGAACAGAAGCATTCTGTTCTCCCTCTGATCGTTCACCAGAATGATCAGACTTCTCTGGATCGGTCACCAGACCGATCCACAACAGGGAGTTCGTTCCAATTCCCTAATCGGTCTCCAGACCAATCCAGCTCCGACCAATTCAACCCTAAGTCCAGAGAACAGGCTCCCTAGCCTTCTCTGACTCATGTTCAGTCCCCCGGACCGAGACTCCGTGCCCAGCTTCACTCATCGGGACTTCATTCAACCTAGCTTCACTCACTAGGACCTGGCTTCACTCACCAGGGTTTCGGTCACCTAGCTTCACTCGCTGGGACCTGGCTTCACTCACCAGGGTTTCGGTCACCTAGCTTCACTCGCTAGGACCCAACTTCACTCACCGGGATTTCAGTCACCTGGCTTCACTCTCCAGGACCCAGCTTCACTCACCAGGGTTTCCGTCACCTGGCTTCACTCACCAGGACCCGAATTCACTCACCGGGATTCCCGTCACCTAACTTCACTCACCAGGACCCGGCATCACTCACCGGGATTTCCATCACCTGACTCACTCACCAGGATTTCCATCACTCCGTGCCCAGTCCCCGACCAGGACTTAATCCGAATTACTCAACCAAACTTAAATCGGTGTCAACACCGAAACAACAATCAGGCCAGACTGCATCAACAAGTATGCCCAAGGTCAAATCACAGGAAGCACCCGTCCACTAGTGGTCTTCTTTTCAGAAGATTTCCGGAGGTAGAGAAACCCATCTTATAGTTTGAATACAAGCATAAATAGGAAGAATAAATGTAACTTGTAAATAAAAGCAAAGTAAACAGAATTGACAATCATGACTAATCCGGAACTCCGAAGAGCCACGCACTTCCTCCGGGAGCCTCCTTGCTCGCAGAGCTTTCTTAGCAGGGAATGAGTAAACAGATGGAAATTTTGATGTTCTAAAAACACGGCTCAAGCCCCCTTTTATACACTACATTCGGGCGCCCTAGAGGCCATTGAGACGCCTCACAAGTGATCAAATTCGATCCAGCCAGTGAACTCATCGCATTGATAAAAATCAACATCTTAAGCGCCTGGGTTAATAGAGGCACCTAGGAGCTGACGTGGCACATCCAACCAGCCACCTGCTGAAAACCCCCTTCTGGGGCACCTTATGTTGGATCGAGAAAACCAATAGAGGGGGGGGTGAATATCGGAAATCGTTCGGAATTTCGTAAAGAGCAATTGCACAGCGGAAGTAAAAATAAACACAACACAAAGACACAGTCGATTTTACTTGGTTCGGAGCCTGTGTCGACTCCTACTCCAAGGCCCACGGTCGTTAACCGTTTACTTTGGGCAATTCTATATTAGGCGCAAAATAGTTTACAAAGGATTACAGAATTAAGTACAGTAAACTTTTAAATAGCTCTTTTACCGACGTCCGGGGTAGATCGACTTTTTCGGAGCAGCGGGACGTCGTCGGCTCGAGTTGGAAGGATTCCGAGGCGAAGCGCGAGAGCAGAAGAGCTTTGAGGCGTTGAAAGAATTGATTTCTTGAAGCCTTGGTCGAGGGTCCTTTATATATGGCCTGGGGGCGCCCGGGACGTCGGGGGCGCCCCCCACGTGGCCTTTGATCCGCAAAGGTCTCGGTCAGCGTCTATCCTCTAGATCCGCTTTGACCGGGGCGCCCGGAGCGCTCGGGGCGCCCGGAGCGCTCGGGGCGCCCGGATTGACCGAGTCAAGCGTTATCTGCTTGGCTTCGATGGCTTCTGGTTCGAGGCATGCGCATGGGGGCGCCCGGGAGCAGCGGGGGCGCCCCGCCCAGCAGCTGTTCGAACCCTTTTTTCTTTGACTTGTTTTGTATGCACCTTCGGGGCGCCCGGGACACTCCGGGCGCCCTACTCAGCCACTACCTCATTCCTTTGAGGCTATCTAAGCTGCAGACACACGTTCCTTCGGTCCTGCATCTAGGGTTAGTCCAAAACACAATGCAACAATAAAATATTTATTTATACAGCCTTAGCTGTCTTGGTTCTGACTTTGGTCTCCAAAATGAAGCCCTAGGTCGAACCGACGCCTACTGTTCCCTCGATGGGGAACGCGTCCTCACCTACTCCTCTCAGGAGAATGTACCTGATGCCAACCGCTCCTTTGGTTGGACTTTTGCCTGGCGGTCCTTTGCCAGGGCTTGGATGCCGAGCTGTCCTTCGCCCGGTGCCTAGCATTCCTTCGCTAGGGCTTTAGTCCCAAGCTGTCCTTCGCCTGGTGCCTAGCAGTCCTTCGCTAGGGCTTTGATACTGGCAGTCCTTCGCCAGTTGCCTAGCAGTCCTTCGCTAGGGCTTGGATACTGGCTGTCCTTCGCCAGGTGCCTAGCAGTCCTTCGCTAGGCTTGGATACTGCAGTCTTCCTAGGCGCCTAGTATCTCTTTCCATTCAGTCTTGCTAGGCTTGATACTGCAGTCCTTCGCCAGTGCTCAGTCTTCGCTATTTTTTGCACACTCATGACAATTTAGATATAAACTTACTTTGATCTTTGCATATCAACCAGTTCGATATGTGCTTCTGCACCATTTAATTCAGCGCTTAGGTTCTCAGGCCTAATCCCATTCAGGTGCTTGGGTTCTCGGCAACTAACTCCTTTCAACCTGCAACTAGGGTTAGTCTAAGAATACAATAAATGTATGCATGAATAACAACCAGAGTTGTTTTGGTTATGACTTTGGATTTCAAATAAAATCCTAGGTTAAACCGACGCCTGCTGTTCCCTTTCCGGGGGAATGCGCCTTCACCTACTCCACTCTGGAAAAGTTATCCTTTGCCAACCGAGACCTCCGGTTGGACTTTTGCTCGGCCTCCGAGACTTCCGGATCTCAGACGTCCGATCCTTGACCCGTCTCTACTTCTATCTGTAGTCCTTGCTCGGCTAAGTCTTTTGCCCGATCCTCGACCAGGACTTCATGCTCAATTCCTCGAACCAGAACTTCGGTGCCCGACCCTTGACCAAGTATTCGTGCCCAATCCGCGACCTGGACTTTGTGCCCATCCCTCAGTCATGTCTTCGTGCCCAACTTCACTCACTAGGACTTCATCCACCTAGCTTCACTCGCTGGGATCCAGTTTCACTCACTAGGATTTCGTCCACCTAGCTTCACTCACTAGGACCCAGCTTCACTTTCTAAGATTTCGTGCCTTGATAAGGACTTCTTTGCCAGTCATCTTGATCCTGACTAGACTTCTTTCTATCAAACATCAAGTCCTATTTGGCTCATCCAAATAGGTTAAATTATTTTGCCAAACATTAAGTCCTGTTTGGCTTATCCCTTGGTCAAACTAACTAACTTTGGGTTCTTTGCCAAACATCAGATCGTATTTAGCTAACCCTTGTTCTAACTGACCAAACCTCGATGTATTGTCACATATGTCAGATCTAGGTTTGATCACTCCGTCAAACATCAGGTCCTATTTGGCTAAACCTTGATCACTTTGATCAGACCTTGGTATATTGTCAAACATCGAAACATTAAAGGTTGACTGTTCATGTCTGATGCTTTTTGCACCAACACAAACATTTACTATAAGTGTATATTTTTTTAGTGGATGAAGAGTGAGAGCATACATCTTGTTAGGGCAACCGCAACCGTTTAACTCCTTTAACATTATAACACCTACCACCTCATCAAAAAGTATGGGACCCACATGCTACATACACATTAACATTAACATTTCATTCTCTCACATTCGTTTAACATTCAACCCCCATTATTTGTGAGACCCACATGTCACATACACATTCTTTCACATATTAATTCTCTCACATATCAATCACATACATATATATTTTTTATTTTCAACTTTATTTACCAATTTAAATAATTATTATTTAAAATAAATAATAATAATAATTTTAAATATATTTATCAATAATTGAAATTAAAATTAATTGAAATTGAAATTAAATATATTTTTTATTTTCCTGCCTGCCTGATCGGTCAGGCAGGACCCTGACCGATCAGGCTCCTTCCTGACCGATCAGGCAGGAGCCTAATCGGTTAGGCTCTGCCTGATCGGTCTGGTTGACCGATCAGGAACTTCCCTAATAGGTCACTAAACCGATCAGGTGTTCGATTGATGCCATGTCATACGCGATGAATGCGTTCATCACGTCAGCGCATTAACGCGCTGATAACTAGCATTTTATGTCATTATATTTGCTCATTTACTTAGCATTTTTTATCCTCTCGTACGTTTAAATCATGTTTATATCATATTTTACGATTAGGATCTATTTTTGGAGCTCATTATAATTTTCTCTAAATTTTGGCATTATTTCATGATTTTTGTAGGGAATTATAGATGAACCTTGGACCAAGGCTTGGATCAAAGTAATTGGACCCGATGCTAGTGTTGAGGAGCTTGGTTCAATTTAAGCATGGTCTAATTTGAAGGCTTGGTTCAATTCAAATGAAGATGGTTTACTTCATCCAACCCAATTTGGATCCAAGAAGAGGAAAGCCCATCAATATCATCCAATCCTTAAGCCCAATTACAACTCTTATTGGATTCGGATCTAAATTCTTACTCCTCCCCTCAACCCAAAATCCAAAAAGCATGAAGAAACCAAGACTCACGCACGCAAGCCTCATCGGGAAGAACCCTAGACGCAACTCCATCTCCTCCTCCTTCCCTCCATCGGTCGGCGGTTGCCTCTCCACCATCCCCACCGTCGGCCAGCCATCTCCTCACCCTCTTCTCCGCTTTCCCGACGCCATCGCACAAGGGGCTGAAGCACGGCAGCGCACAAGGATGCCATCGCACAAGCTAGGGGGCCGAACACAAGGAGAACACCTCTCTCCCACCTTCTTTCCTTTCCTCTTCTCCTTCTCCTCACTCATCCACTCGATTCCGTCTCTTCTTCTCCACCACTTCATTCTCCGACAGCAGCCCTTCACAGCACCGACCGGCAGCAGTCCACTCCATTCTCCGGCAGCCCGCTTTCGAGGCCCATCCGCAACTTAGTCCATCCGCATGAGAAGCTCTTTGTGTTGGGTTGATTTCCTAGTATTTAGTTGTTCCTTGCAAGTGTTGGATGTTGAATGTTTGTACCAATTGTTCTCCCATATTTTCGAATGGCACGCACTCATGTCATTTTGAATACTGCTTATAAGTTGTTCGACAAAATACTTCTATAGTTAGGTTTAATTTCATGTATCTTGTTTTGCTTAATTCTTGCTTGTCTTGTCTCTTTTAATTGCTTTGAGTTCTTGTTTTTATTTGGATGTAATTATGTTTGATTAGTCTAGGTTTTGTTAATTGCTTTACTTTATGTTGCTTTTAATTCTTGCAAGTATAGTTTAGATTAGATTAGATCTTCTTTACTCACATTGTCTTTCATTAATTAGGATTAGATTTCATACTTGCTTGCTATTTCATTTCGTAGTCATAGCTTTCAAATCCAAACCCCAGTTTAATATCCAAAATCCAAAAGTAATAACTTGGAATCCTAGGATTATTAATCTATCATTACATTCCTTAAGAGAGACGACTCGAGTTACTCTATGCTATATTAGTTTAGAGGAGTTCGACACTTTAATTGTATTTAATACTCGTGGTACGACACACGGGGTTCATCACGCGCTCGCCGCAACAGTTTTAATGCGGACGGTACGTTAATCAAGCGTTATAATGCTCGATTAACGCACCATTGCAGGTGCCCTTAGAGATGGAGTACATTGTGAGGTGTGTGAGGAGTGAGAGCATATACATTTTAGGGGAAGATTTATAGTTTTGGTGAATATATCCACCAAGAAAGATTTCTTTTGGGGGGGGGGGGGGGGGGGGGGGGGGGGGGGGAGATTTATGCTTTTGGTGAATAGATCCACCAACAAAATTTATCTAGTCTAGGATGAAATTCATTTAAGGGAGAAAGAATTGTGGTGTTTTAAGCATAGCCTTTAAATAATTTATATTTAACAAGAGTTTCAAATTTATTAAATAAATATTGGTAAGATATGCTATTGGGCCTAAGTAATTATATTATAGCTAAGAAGTTAATGGGCCTAAACCAAATTATAACAAATACATATAACCCTAGGCTAGTTTTCATCTCCTAACTTGGGATTTCTTTTGCCACTAATCCCCCCTGCAAATTTGATCCCAAGAATTTAGTGTAAAGATCTTAGAGTACATGCTTTCTCATTTATCTTTCACCATTCTTCTATACTAAGGCAAGGTTTCTTACTTTTGTTTATTGTACCATAAGGATCGTATTATGTTGTTTTGGTGTTACATGTATGATTTATTGATGTCAATTATGTTTCATTCGATTTTTGTGATATTGAAGAAGTTTTAATGCTCTCTTTGCTCTTTTGATTTGGAAATTCTATTTCTCGGTTTTGAGGGATTTCCTGCTACTTGGTGGAGGTTTGTGAGGTGATTGGAAGGCTGCGGAGATGATGGTGTGCAAGGGAAAAGAGATGGGGTTGTGTTGGGGTGAAAGTTGTGTCATGTCGAGATATGTGTGGGTTGTGTTGGGTTAAATGTGTATTGTTTTGAGTTTGGTGCGTGTTGTGGTAGGGCTGAGAAGAGTCATGCAGGGCTGGGACAATGTTAAGAAAGGTCGAAGGGGAGTCACGAGGTGAGGTTTAGTGTCCGGGGATGGAGAAATTTGGAGTTAGTGTCATCATGGGCACATTTAATGACTAATGAAAGGTGGTTGAGAGTGACAAGGGAGTGTTACTATGCCAAGGAGGGGCAGGATTCAAAGGGGTAGAAGATGGCAAAGGATGGGAGAAATATATGTGAGAGCACGTGGCAGGATCTCTAACAAATAATATATTTTCTTTTATTTGTGTTTATTACCCATGTATAAGCACCTTTCATCCCTTTATCATAACTATTAGTAGGTTTTGATGCATGAAAGTTTAACTAATTGTTTTAGCTGCGATGTAAACTTTTTTTTTTGTAATGACTTTTGATGCAAGAAGGGTAAACTATTTTATTTTAACAATGTGGATTTGTAAGTGGCAATGTGATAGGTAGGGGAGTCCAGCTTAGAGAATACCAGAATCCTTTACTAAAACAAAGGAAAAAAGGATTGTGAAATCTGGCTTATTGGATACCGATGAACACTACCAAACCTAATTTGACGGGTAAAAGAATTCGGCTTGGAGGATATCGAAATTTCTTTACCAAAATAAAGGAAAAAAGAGGTTGTGGAACCCGATTTAGCGGATATTGGTGAATAGTACTGAACCTAGTACTAAGGAAAATATTTGGCTAAACGAATAGAGATTGAGGTAGCCACGTTCAATTGAACTAATCTCATTTACCTAATTGATGTTAAAGGTTGCAATGTAGTTTAATGTTTAACGATATATGACATCAAAGGTTGAAGGTTCATGGACTTTCGTGTTGGTAAGTTTTTATGAAAAATGTTCAAGGTGTTGTCCTGAATAAATATATATATTGAACATATACATGTATAATTAGTTTTTGTAATTAAATGTTGAATTTAATGAGTCTTTTGACTCACTAGGTCTATATGGTGGAGGTAATATGGAAATGGAGAGTTTTAATGGATGAGCTATTTTGTACTAGGCAATGCACACCTGAGGGTTCTGTTTTTGGTATTGATGTTATTTTTCGTCTAAGATGTTGAAATTTCTTTTTTGAGTCAATTATGTAGCCGAATAGTCGATATTATGGGGTGCTTTATCTTTGATCAATTACACATCTTAATGTTTTATATATTTATGTACAATCATGGTGATAGATCGGAGTTACATTTGTTCTTTCCTAGATGAACTTATTCATTATGCATGACTTGGAGTTAAAAAAAAATATTCGTATTCAAAGAATAGGGAGTTAGGGTGTTACATATACACACTTACTATTTTTCTTATTATGAATCTCTATTGCTAGAGACTGACTTGAGTATCTGAGTAAAAGATTGGGGCAGCCCGGTGTAACTCCCTCCTGTGCTCCCCTACTCCTCGCAGGCTCTCCAAATAATGCAATGCTCCCAATAGCGCATGGTGATGCCCTTCTACAGCTCTGTTGCCCATGACGACTTCTTCAACATAGAGGACAACTCACACTTTTCGTCTTCCAAGTCATGGCAATTCGGTCAACATCAAGAAGACCTCATAGGCGACCTTTGCAAATAGAGATCCTTTCTTCATCTTCCCTAATGGTATATGAGGAGTAATACATGTCAGTAGATCCGTTAACTAGTGGCTTGATCATCCATGGTATTTTGACCAGAATAGGTATAATAGATACGTGAAGTCCCAGGGCTATGGTGCAATGGAAGGACATCGAGTTGTCACTAAGTACTCGCGATTTGATTCATAGCTACGATATATTTTATAGGATTGTTTTTTAAATGAAATGTGCAATCACATAATGCCGAGCTTTATATATATATATATTTAATAATAGACACGTGAAAAATAAAAATAAACTAAATTTATGGGGCACGCTTCAGGTCCCAAACTTGATATTAAATTGACGATTCTAATATAAACTTTGAAAAGACTTTTATAGTCTCAAAGTTGGACGTTTACCTTTTTTTTTCTCAAATTTTAAAATTAACAATTTTAATACCATGCAATGAGAGGCGCCTCAAGTTTTTTTTTTTAAATTGTGATCGAATACTATAACTTAATTGGGAAGGTGAACCCTATGGGTTTTTGATTTTTAAATTTTTTAGCTTGAATACTACAACCCAATTGGGAAGGTGAATCTTAGACTAAAATAAAAATAAAGTATTACCTTTTGAATAAAAAAGTCTTTTTAAAAGTTTGATATTGGAATCACTAATTTAGTATTAAGTTTGGCGCCTAAATACTTTTTCCTCCTAAATTTATAGATAATTTTATATTGTAGAATTCAATTAAAGATAATAATTTATTTTATAAACTCGGTAAACAATAAGAAAGAGCACTCGTAATTATTAAAATAAAAAATATCTTTTATTTTTAAAAATATTAAAAATGGTAACTACCAGAATATATTAGTTTACTTGATAAAAATATTATATAAAAATTATTTTTATATTAATTTTTTTATCAACTTAGTTAATTCATTTAAAATAATCATAAAATTTTTATAGTAATTATTTAATCGTGAATGTAATAGTTTAAGATGATTTAATTAAATTTAAGTAATTTTGATAAGAAATTTTATATGAAAATGTTTTATATAGTATTTTGATAAAATTAAATTGATTTATTTTATTATAATAAAATTATAATATTTTTTAAAATAAAAAATATATTCGAGACATTGTTATGTCGTTAAATCATTATCTTAATAGAAATAAATAAAATATGGATAAAATATTAATTTTTAATGTTAAATCAGAATATTATATTACTTTAAATGAAAACAAAATTATGGTAAATTCTTTAAAGATAATAAAAGAAAAAAAATGCTTTTAACAATTACTTTTTATGGAATAATGACGAAACGAAGATTTCCCTAGCGTGCGTTTGGTTCAAGATTCTAAAAGCTGATGCTGTTTTCCTGGATCCTTTCTCCCGTGCCACAACGTCGGCGAGCTTGCCCTCGCTCGCGGCTTCCATCCTCGCTCACTTCCCGGCGGATCTCCGTTTCGCCAGCCCTTAAACCCGTCCTGTAGCGGAGCACCGGTTGTCCCTATCCTCGAAAGGAAGCAGGGCTTGCTCCGTCCCTAGCCGCAGCCAGCAAGCACAGCGGCGCCGGCTTCCCATTCTGTCGCTACGAGGCCGCCCCCCAGCGTTCCGATTCGTGCCGCATCCTCTTCCCGGGCTAGACTGGGCCATCAAGCAAGCTTTCATCGCCCTTCCTCAAATTGCCCTTCGACAAGGGAGCAAAGGTGACACCTAGGGTAGAAAGGGAGCCCCGACGAGGAGAATCTTTGGACACCCAACTCTCGTGGACGTGATACTGTACCTTCATGTGACAGGTTCATCCTCCTAAAACCCTCTCCTCCTGTCTTCAATGTTTCTCCGGAAATGATTTCTGTCACTGCAATGCACCTTTTTTCCCCCTCTAGAATGGATCTCGAGGCGATTAAGAGGAGGAAGATCAACAATGAGGATTTCAACAGTGATTTCAATTCTGACCCAACTACTCCCAACTATGGAAAGGTTGGGATTTCTAACAATTTCGATTATTCAAAAGATTTCAGTTTTACCAACCTTCTGGAAAGGATGGATGGAGACAAGTATGGGAGCGTAACTAAAGAATTTGAAGCCATGCATTCTCATCGTATGCAAATGATCAATGCAATATCCTCATTGCGTCCAAGTCCTAACCTCACCAGAACTCCTCAGGGCAGCACAAATGTTTACTCAGATAATCATACTGTAATTGATCTGGATGATGACACCATTTCAGACGCAGTTAGCCCCTTGGATTCTCTTCCGCGTAATGCTCAGCAGAAAGAGAACAAGGCAATTGTAATTTTAGATTCAGATGATGAAGATGCCAGTCCCGCAGTTGGAAATAAACAATCTCTTCGGTCTGCTGATAACATATCGTTGTTAAGAGCATCCTTGGCAAGTGAAATAGAGAAGCATATACTAAAAGCTAGCAAATTAGCACAAGAGGCTTGCTCATATCAATTAGTCCAGTATGACCAAGGATCTCACAGGCCATATATTACTGCTGCTTTTAAGCCAAGCAAACGCCCCTCTATTCAATTCGAAAAGGTGGTTCTACAGACAGTTGATGAAAATCAACGGCTGCAAAATGTTGTTGTAAGTATACAATGTATTTGTGAAAAATGTATTTATTCAATATTAACATCTGTGAAAAGCATACATATTGATTTTGATCTTTCAGACCACGTGCTATATTGTTTCTTTCCTGTAAGTTTTCACTGCAATTGCTAATGATATATCTGCTTAATTTTAACATCTGTGAAGGCATGCCTAGCCATTTCTGGACCTTCAGATCCCTTGTTATAATGTTCACTCACTAACAGCATACAATGATTTAATTTTCGGGAAGCATCTGATATGTTTAATGCCACATCAGCTGATTGAATATGAAATAGCTAGTAACTTAAGTAAGGTTTGGTCGTTTACTGGATAAATTCTTTGCTGAGAATTCCCCAAGTCTCTCCTTGCAACTAACTACTTAGCCCTGGTGGTCTCCAAATCTAAGAGGGACAACGTTCTTATTGACTCAGACAAGAAAAACACCCTGCTCATTTGAATTCGGATAGCTTTCAGATAAGTTGGGGGGATTCACTTTTCCATCCATATTCAAGCTTTCTCACTTTTTGAACTTAAACATGCGTGCTTGGTTAGATTTATAATAACTTAAAATCTAGTTTTAATCTTTGAAGGACAAGGAACTGTTATTTGCATATTTAGCTGTATTCTGCCTACACGTGCTTAGTTCTCATAAAAATTTGTAGTATTTGCGTCTTGATTCCATGAACAAGAGTTGAAATTGTATCACATTTCTCTTCATATACCTTGCAGCCACCTACAACAGATACTACACATGTTTGTTCATTAGGTTTTGGAAAAGGAGTTATCTACTTAGAGTACCCTAATATTGGAGCTCCATAACTAGTGACTGAATGGAGATGTTATACCCAATAAGTTTGGGAGTAAAAAATTGGAAGTATGTAAAAACGGGGTATTTAATTCACATGGTTTACCTTTGTCACCCATTAGTAATGGGTTGTTTTTGTGGAAAAAATTGGTAGGTTGAAAGAACACTACACGGATTTGAGATATAACATTCACCAGTAGGCATGAATGTAATATCATACATGTAAAACACCTACACATGTATGAGCGTTGGATGCCAAATATATTACTTGTTGAGTAAAAATTTGTTGAGCCAAGACAATCCATCATGGTAGGCAGCACTTTTGTTATACAATGCATCTCTTTGTTTGCAATATTACACCTGATTGATCATGAAACTCTCTGATTGTTTGCTCCTTACTGATTCACTTGTTCTATATAACTTAACAAGGTTTTCATTGATTTTCCATCATGCGAAGTAGTATGATCAGAAAGAATACTGTGTACAAGGTGCAATTGAAGAGGCAAAGAATTTACAGGTAAAACTTCATAAGCAAAAATCTAGATAAGGAGGACATCATAATGTTAACCACAATAAATAAATGAAGGCCAAAAAAATTAACTAATTCCAGAGAAAAAACTGCAAAAGGATAGCAATATCCAATATACCTGCATCTTAAGATTTACATTGAAAAATGAGCATTGGCGCACTAATAGCAGTTCTCTTGTATTCTTGTTTTGGCAATTGAGAGATTTATAACTCATTTAGAAAGGAAATGATGTGGAAAAGGCACACCTTTATAAAGCAGGTGGTTCATGGTTTCTTATGTGAAATCAATAAAGAGATAATGTGGAGTCACTGACCACGTTTATCCATGAAAGCATAAGTACGTAATATATCTCTGACAGATATCCCAGTTGTTTTCAGTTTGTTTTGAGCTGAAACATCCGTTGTGCTTTTGACCACTTGTAAAAAATTCCTTTCATCAGCAATGCTGGTAGGCAGAATTCACAGAGATATTAATGTGTTCTATAACATAATTATACGATCTTATATAATCTTATCAGTCATCCTTATTTCATCCTATTGCAGGATGAACTAGAGAGTAGAGAAAGTGTCATTAGTAAAAGATAAACCTAGAGTGGTGTCTGATGTCTTTTTTCTGTTGAAATGGTCGGTAAGGAACCTTCCAGTTACTGAAAACTTGTATCATGACCAAAGAATTGTTCCTTTTATTAGTGTATTTGAGCTAACGCTGACAGTCTATTTGGATTCAATCTGACTGAATCGTGATCTGAAACTTAAGTTGATGTTATATAAATTGCCACTTGTGAAGTTAGATTATCCACTTGATATTGCTGTTTCATTTCCAAATTTATGATATCTGATTGCATGCTGATGCTTGATTCTAGGATGAAAGAAGTGTAAAGATAAACAATGAAAAACAAGATCTAATCAAATCAAAAAAGGGAATTGACAGGCAATGTTCATCCAAAAGAAAGAAAAGAAGTGAGATACAAGATGCTGATGCTTCTAATAGTATTGTTGCATATGCTGAACTGAAACAACACAATGATGATTCTGAATATGTTTCTGCTGGGACTCTGCAAGAGAAACCACTCAACAGGAGCTTCAACGAAGATGAACAAGTATTGCCAGAAAGTGATGGCCTGGAAGATCTTTGGAAAGATATGTCATTAGCAATGGAGTTTACCAAGGTTAGCTTTGTTGCATATCTATGTTTTTCTTTTGGTGATCTTTTATTTCTTTTCTTTTCCTGATTCATCCTTGTAGAGAATGCTTCTTTCAGCAAAGAGTTATCTACAGGATTATGATTCGACTAACTCCAATCAGAAAATTTATAGGCCTTTCCTTCTATATATTTGACTTGAAATAATTATTTAATAGACTAAAAATAATTGCCAGTTCAATTCTCCGAGTTTGCCTACTTTGAATCTAGAGTTGTGGTTCATGTATCTGAAAGTTCTTCCTGCAATGCAAAAGTGCATTTGCATCATGATTTGTTATGGTTAATTTTTTTAGTTATGAATTGTAAGTTTTTGTTGAATTTTTAAAAAATATTTCTACCTTATCTGACATAATTTTTACATCTTAACATATCTACATGTATACTGTTGCAATACCTTAATTAATAGCATAGCATGATTAATGGTGCCTGACCATTTTTTCATAAATCATAACAAACAAAAAATTACAAATTTGAACATTGTCCATTCATTTCGTCTTTAATGGAAGTAAAATGGGCAACATGGCATTTCACCATCAATCGATTCCAACATTAGGACAAGCATTATTGACATTTGAGTCTCCATGGAATTTGAATTGACTTAGTGTAAGAGACGAAAAAGAAGAAGATGATAATGTTATGTGAAGAGAAAAGACAAAGACAACATAAAAGCATAAACAAAAGAATCAACACATACCAATTGCTAACATGACCATGTAACGAGGTTTGAAATCCATGTTCCTACTCTATAGCTTATGACTCGTTGGTAAGTTACTCTTGAAAGCTCACTAGTATTCTTCTTCTTGGATACCTTCGAATCTCTGGAGGTGGTGGGAAACCACTTATAATAATCTTCTCTTTCAAAAATTTACAATGAGTGAAAGTTAGCAGAGAAGCTAATGAGTACAAGAGAAAGACTACAATATTATACAAGCTATATTTTTGCCAACCTTCATACACTTTCTCTTGGTCCTTTTATAGCCTTCAGTCTTCTACAAACTTCACTCATTATTCTAGTGTTATATCGTTGATAGCCAACTCTATTCACCATCAGTCAACTTGATTGGTTGCTCGCTCGCTTCTGCTAGCAATCTGCCAATGATTACCCCGGTCAACTCAGTCAACTGAATCAAACCATTAGTTGAATGGGCTACTGTAGACAGTAGTCATCCATTTGTTGCAGCTCCAACGTGCNTTAGCATTTACTCCTTCACGTGTCTATCTATCAAAACAATATCATCTGCAAACAACATGCACCATGGCACTGTATCTTGAATGTGCCTAGTGAGTTCATCCATGATTAGTGTAAAAAGATAGGGACTTAAAGCTGATCCTTGATGTAACCCTATCCTTATTGGAAATGCTTCAGTCAATCCACCTGAAGTCTTCATTCTAGTCGTTACATCTTCATACATATCTTTAATTAGGTCAATATATGTTACGCTAACGCCTCTCTTTTCTAGAATTCTCCATATAATTTCTCTTGGTACCCTATCATAAGCTTTTTCTAAATCAATAAATACCATGTGTAGATCTTTCTTTTGCTCCCGATATTTTTCAATTAATTGCCTAAGAAGATGTATAGCTTCTATTGTCGACCTTCCAGGCATGAACCCAAATTGATTTTCGGTTACCGTGGTCTCCTTCCTCAATCTTTTTTCTATTACTCTTTCCCAAAGTTTCATGGTATGACTCATTAATTTAATACCCCTATAGTTTGCACAATTTTGTATGTCTCCTTTGTTCTTATATAAGGGAACTAGACTACTTACCCTCCATTGATTAGGCATTTTTTTTGTTTTCAATATTAAATTAAATAATTTTGTAAGCCATTCAATACCTTTTTTCCCTAAACATTTCCATACCTCTATTGGGATATCATCCGGTCCACGGCCTTTCCATTTTGCATCCCTTTCAAAGCTTGTTCTACTTCTGAAGTTTGAATTCTCCGATGAAAATTAAAATTTCTATACTCATTTGAAATACTTAAATTGCCTAAGTCAAGTTGGTCCCCTAAACTTTCATTAAAAAGTTGATGAAAGTAAATCTTCCACCGCTCTTTTATTTCGCTATCATTTACTAGTACTCTATCGCATTCATCTTTAATACATCTTATTTGACTAAGGTCTCTGTTTTCCTTTCTCTTGCTTTAGCTATTTTATAAATGTCTCTTTCCCCTTCTTTTGTATCTAAATTTTGATATAATCGTTCAAAAGTTTTATTTTTTACTTCATTCACTGCTTTCTTAGCCTCTTTCTTGGCTATTGTATATATTTTTAAGTTTTCCTCGTTCTTACAAATATATAATTCCTTATAAGCTATTCGTTTTTCTTTCACTTTCTCTTGTACTTTCTCATTCCACCACCAAGATTCCTTCCTTGGTGGTGCATGCCCCTTTGACTCACCGAGTACATCCTTAGCTACTATTTTCAACTTTGATACCATCTTATCCCATGTCGTATTAGAGTCGCTATATATTTCATCTAATGCTTGTATTCCTACCTTCTCCTTCAATATGTTTTGCTTCCCATCCTTTAACTTCCACCACTTAATTCTAGGAGTCGTGTATATTTTTCCTCTATTGATATTATAACTAAGGCGTATATCTAACACTACTAATCTATGTTGGGTAGTTAAGCTTTCTCCAGGGATAACCTTACAATCTTTACAAATCTTCCTATCTCTCTTCCTAACCATAAAATAATCAATTTGTGATTTATTATTCCCACTTTTGAATGTGATCAAGTGTTCTTCTTTTTTCTTAAAAAATGTATTAGCTAGTATAAGGTCATATGCTATCGCAAAATCCAATATAGTTTTTCCTTCTTCATTTCTTGTTCCAAACCCATAACCCCCATGTACTCTCTCATATTCTTCATTTTTCGCTCCGACATGTCCATTTAGATCGCCTCCTATTAAAATCATTTCATTTGGCGGAATGTTTTGTAATACCTCATCTAAATCGCTCCAAAATCTTGATTTAGTTTCTTCATCTAATCCTACTTGAGGTGCATATATGCTAATTACGTTCACAACTTCTTTCGCCACTACTATCTTGAGAGCTATAATTCTATCCCCCTTTCTAACTACACCAACAACTTCATCTTTTAAAGAACTATCTACAAAAATACCCACTCCATTTCTTGTTTTACTCTTTCCTGTATACCATAACTTAAAACCCGAGTTCTCTATCATTTTTGCCTTCTCACCTACCCATTTTGTCTCTTGCACACACAAAATACTAATTTTTCTCCTAATCATTGTATCTACTACCTCCATTGTTTTACCAGTGAGAGTTCCTATATTCCATGTTCCAAATCTGAGACTATTACTTTTCTTATAATGTTTATTCTTAGTCCACCTATGGTGTGAGAACTCTTGCCTATTTAACACTACACCCAAGTTCTCATGGAGATGTAGCGGTCCTTGCCGAGACGTTACAGTCGGACCCTGCAACGCGAACCCTTGCATATTTAGCACTACACCCGGGTTCTGGAGATGTAGCGGTCCTTGCCGAGACGTTACAGTCGGACCCTGCAACGCGTTCCTTCCGGGGAACATCCTAGCATTAGCATAATACTTTAATGGATCCATTCATTGAGTATTTGCCATAGTTTTTTTTACGCTGGCTGGCAACCTAACGCAACCCTCCTCCTTTATCCGGGCTTGGGACCGGCCATGACTAGGTCGTCACAGGCGGAGTTTACTTGAATATATATATATATATATATATATAAAAAGTGACTGGGAACAATTTAATATTGCCAATATATATATATATATATATATATAAAGTGACTGGGAACAATTTAATATTGCCAATGTCTATCATAAGCATGGTCAAGGTAGTTAAAATCGGGATTTTAACTTGAATTGGAAGGGGTACTTAAAATCGTTAATCTTAAAATCGTAAATCGTATCGTAAGATTTTATAAAATTCCTATATATATGCATATAAAATTATAAAGTCATATATATGGATGTCAAATAGCATAAATAATAAAAAAAAACTTTTAAATCGCTAAACAAACTTAGATAAACTTGCATTCATAATCAATATTACATTAAAAATGTCATCCATAAGCCACAAAATAGTCAAATAACTTCCACCAACCGAGTAGGGAAGACGCGAGCAAGTGGAAAAATCAGAAGAGATGCGACGGGATTAGCCGATTAGGGCACGCACGCGACTTGGAAAGCGGGTTTTTTCAGATTGAACCGGTTTTTTTTTTTAAATGAACCGGGTTCAATGGAAAAAAAGAATTTTTTTTAAAATCGTTAAAATCGTATTTAAATTGTAAAATCGTGATTTTAAGGATTAAAATCGCGATTTCAAAGGGATTTTAACAAATTAGGATTTTAACTCCGATTTAAATCGTTCGGAGGTCAAAAATCGTAAAATCTTAGGATTTTAAGATTTAAATCGAGATTTTAACTACCATGAGCATGGTCAATATCTCTAGCAAGTAGCAACACATTGTGCAATATATAACAACAAATAAAATAATTGATCAATAAGCACGAACAACTAATATCGCTGAGTGTAACAAAAGTAAACCATTCCATTATGCCCTTGTACCAATCACTTTCTCAAAAACATGTAACACAAGTAAAGAACATAGATATATGTCTTGCATAAGTATGCACTCTCAACGCTTATCTGATATGAGATTCTATACTTTTGCCTTCGTCAGTAGTAGGGCGAGATTCTACGCATAATGGTCTCATCATGTAGCAAGCATGACATCCTTCACATTATACCCTTGACAGTACCCTATATGAAAGATCTTGCACATGATGCCCTTATTGTAGCTTTACGTGAGGGATCTTGCATATTGTGGCCTCAACCTGGCTCTAAGTATGAGATAATACACAGTGCACTTGACACGGACCCCTCTATGAAACTTGCACATCGTGCATCTCAAACTAGAGACTAAATTCCTTCTTTGGACCCTACAACTTACGAATAGCTGCTCTTCCTTCCTTGAAATCTGTATTAACTCCATTCCCCTTCGAGCCCTCCATGTTTGTCAGAATTACAAATTAGGACAACCCACTTCCCAAAAGTTCCCCAACAACAATATTATTGGCTCTTTGATTTTTCACCTCCTAATAGGTTTCTTTAAACTATATGTAACTCATGTTTAAATTATGATGTTGTCATGACAAGAATGCTTTGGAATCGGTCTACAATCTAATTTAGTGTCCCTACACAAAAGAGCTTATATTAAGGCTTGTTTAATGAAAGACTTCAGGATAAAGATATACTTACCGCAAGTAGCAAATTTGTTCCTTGATGTTAGAAATTTCTAAAATGTCACCCCAAGTTGCTACTTAGCCTCAAAATCTAAGGATCAAACCTATTTTCTAGAATATGACTTAAGGAACATTTATTGGTTCCCCTTAAATACAAAAAACAAAAAAAACAAATCTCTAGTTAGAAAAAATGGGCAGAACACTCACCATAATGTTGACGGGAGATGCTTAGCTGCTGCTCTCACTCGGTCCAATGCCTAAAGACACACCATCGGTCCTAGAAGAGGGCTATTCCGGTCTTGGCTGGAAGAGAAGAAGAAAGGCTGCCAGTGCTGACCTGCTGCTGGGAATAACAAAAGGAGGAGGAGAACAGGGAAAAATGAGTGGTGTTGGAATGATTTTGGAAGAAGAGGAGATGTTGTGGTGTTGCTGTTGTTAGCTGGAAAAATGTGGAAGAAGAAAGGGGCCAACAAAAGGAATGAAAGGAGAAGATGGTGCTGGGAGATAAAGAAGAAGCTATTGTGTGGAGACTTTGATGTGTGCTGCGTGGGAAGAGGCTGTGCTGGAGAGGAAAAGAACGAGAGAGAAGAGAGGAAAGAGAACAATCATATCCAACTCCTAAAAATTTTGTAATTTGTTTTAAAGTGATTAAGCTAGATTATCCCTACTTAAAATTTGGTTTGGCCAAAAATTGACCTAATCAAACCTGAAGTGACCTCGGTTTGAACCCCATGCAATCCTAATCTCGGATGGGCTCAATTCAAACCTAATTTGGCTTCGACTCAATACTCTTTTTGTTTTACTGTTTGGTTTGATTTATTTTGCCAGTTCAAAATTTTGGAATATATATATAAATACACACACACACACACGAAAAAAACACGGTATTTATCATACTTTTTGTTGATTGTCTTGAATCCTATCTAATGTGCATGAGAGGGGATGTGAATCTTTGTTACTCCATTAAATCAGTTAAGCCTCTTAGATCTAGTGCTCCTCATGATCTACTAGCTAGAAGACCCAACACCTAGTTCATCTCTTTCTTGCTTAGCGACAATAGTGAAAGAATAATACCTCTCTTGATCAGTAATGCTGTCAAAACATCCTTCCTATATACAAACTTGATTAAATGTGATTGAGGTTCCAACTAATCATTATTTCATGGAATTTTTATATATTGTTATTATTTATGAATTCTAGGCTAATAAATATGATCTATATATAAATTTATATCAGTAATCTAATATTATTTTATAAGTTTAAGGTATGATATTATCAAAAAATATTACTAATTTGATACTATTAACTTGATGATAGTGATAATGGTTATGGTAACAGAAATGATAATTGTAACAGTAAGGATAATGATGATAATAACAATAGTAATAATAGTGATGATGATATAAATATTATGACAACAATATATGTTCCCAATATAATTTTATTAATACTATTTAATTTTATATATTATAGTTTGATTTACTAATTCTAATATTTAGTTGAACATCAAATATATCTTTATTATGTTTGACAATTGAATGATAAAGACGTGAGAAGTTGTTGCCAATGTCTTGGATCCTGAAACCACCTTTATGAGAAAGGGCTTGCTTCGACATACATATAATTTTCTATTATATTATAGGTGTCCTTTTTCCTTTCCTTAAAAAAATTTGTAACTATTTTGATTTCATCCATCCTACTTTTTCATACAACCAATACCTAGATTTTTGGACCCATCTGATCCTAATACCCATACTAATTTTGACAACTATGGTCGATGCAACTACCCTCATGAATGATAACTCTGCAGTATGTCTCCCTATTTTGCAAATGCGAAATTTGTTGCATATCTTTATTAATCTTCTGGTGTGGAGATGACAATATGCATTACACAACATCCAACTCCATTTATTTTGGCTATTAGGGTTGCCAATGTTATCTTTTTGGCAAAGTGGCAGTAAAAAAATAATTAATCTTGGCGTTTGAGTTGACATTTGGGTCTAGATTTCTCCTTTGTTGTGCACTTTGTGGAAATATGAGACTATTGTATACTTGATCTTTAACTTGCTACTTCTTGATATGGCCCAACAATAGAAATTAGAGTGTGCTCTTACTTTTCTTACTAAATACATCATCCAGTGCAGCAATGTATTTTTTTAGTAAATAGAACCATAACCATCTGTCTAACTGAAATCTCACCTAATTCATCCATCACTTTTTGCTAGCATCAACATGGAGCCCATCACGTTAATCCCTGCTAAAATTAATGAATCTGTGCTCTGTATTTAATACTGAAGCATTTGGCCTGTTTCATATGTATGCCAACAAAGCATTTGCCTGCATTATTTGCCTTATGAAATGATTTGTTCTCATAGGGTTCACATTCAATTCGGACATACTTGTCTGGACACAAGAACTCCAAGGGTCTAGATGAAGAAATTCAGTTTTCTGGAATCAAAGTGTCAGAAGATGAGTTCATTGATGCTGAAGTATCTATCCATCCCAGGCACCTGAAGCAAATGAAGCCACATCAACTGGAAGGCTTCAATTTCTTGGTTAAGAACTTGATTACAGATAAACCAGGAGGATGTATTCTGGCTCATGCACCTGGTTCTGGGAAAACCTTTATGCTTATAAGCTTCATCCAGAGTTTTTTGGCCAAGTACCCTTCCAAAAAGCCCATGGTTGTTTTGCCCAAAGGAATTTTGCCCATTTGGAAAAAGGAGCTACAACTGTGGCAGGTTGAAGATTTGCCTGTCATTGATTTATACTCCAGTAAGGCAGAGAATAGGTCGCAGCAGTTGGGAGTTCTAAAAGTTTGGCAAGAGACAAATAAAAGTATTCTCTTTTTAGGCTATAAACAGTTCACTAACATTGTTTCTGATAAAGAAAACAGCAAAGCATCTGCTGCATGTCGGGAAATACTTCTGAAAGTCCCTGGCCTTCTGATATTAGATGAAGGCCACACTCCAAGAAATGAGGAGACCTACATGCTAGATTCACTTGCAAAGGTGCAGACCCCTCGAAAAGTAGTACTTTCAGGAACCTTATTCCAGAATCATGTCAGGGAGGTCTTCAATATTTTGAATCTGGTGCGCCCTAAATTTCTGAAAACAGAGCATTCTCGAGCCATTGTCAAGCGGGTTCTAAGCAGAGTGCACATATCAAGTGGCAGGAAGCTCTCCAAAATGGATAATGCTTTCTGTGAACTGGTTGAGGAGACACTGCAGAATGATGACAATTTTAAAAGAAAAGTAACCGTGATACAAGACCTTCGTGAGTTAACCAAGCATGTCCTTCACTATTACAGGGGTGATTTTTTGGAGGAGCTGCCTGGTCTTGTTGATTTCACTGTTATGCTGAACCTCAGTACCAAGCAAAAACAGATGATTGAAAGGCTCCCGAAGTCTGACAAGTTCAGAAGATCCTCCTTGGCCAGTGCTATCTATATGCATCCTCAACTGTATGAAGCAGCAGAAAAGGATCCTGGAGACAAAGCTACCTCATTAAATGATTACAGCGTTAAGTTTGATAGCTTGCTAGATTCAATAAGTTTTCGAGATGGCATCAAAACTAAGTTTTTTCTGAATATCCTGTCTCTTGCTGAGTCAGTGGGAGAGAAACTACTTTGCTTTAGTCACTACCTTCTGCCTTTAAAATTTTTGGAACGGCTGATAGTTAAGACCAAGGGTTGGCATACTGGAAAAGAAATTTTCATGATTAGTGGCGACTCATCGTCTGAGGAACGAGAGTGGTCGATGGAGCAATTTAACAATTCTGTTGATGCCAAGGTTTTCTTTGGTTCAATCAAGGCTTGCGGAGAGGGCATATCACTTGTAGGTGCATCAAGGATTGTGATTTTGGATGTGCACTTAAATCCGTCAGTAACTCGTCAAGCTATTGGTCGTGCATTTCGGCCAGGACAACTGAAGAAAGTATACACATACAGATTGGTCGGCGCTGATTCTCCAGAGGAGGAAGATCACCGTACCTCCTTTAGTAAGGAGTTAATTTCAAAAATGTGGTTCGAGTGGTCTGAGTACCATGGCCTGGACTTTGAGTTGGATGAGGTGGATCTTACCGGCTGTGACGATGAGTTTCTTGAAAGCCCTCTTGTAGGAGAAGATATCAAAACAGTGTACAGAAGGTAAGTTCCCATACCTCACTGTGCGAGAAGACAATGTATTCGTACCAAATGCGACCAGTATCTTTTCTTGCTAATCTCGCTATCGACATGGGTGTATATATCAGTTGCCAGTTGCATGACCCATGTTTTTTTGCTGGCACTGAAATATCAACAACTGATTTCGTTCTCTTTCAGCTTTTGGTATCACTAGGCCCTTTAAATGCAACAATAGACTTCGATAAATTTAATCTAGTCCCTTTTGTTAGTAAATATCGAATTGGTAGATCTCTTCTCATCAATGTGTTTGAATGCGGGGTATTTATGCTTGATTATATATATTTAATATTTTCATTGTTTTTTTAATAAAAGATATATCATTCCATGCAAATGTTATGGTTTTTTATTCAAATGTATCAAAAGGAAGAATTACAATTATCTTGTGAATTGTATGTGAAGAATGATTTGCAATTGCCAATTAGGAAGCCTTGGAAACTTGAATAGTGTTAATAAAGGTTAATATATACATTTTCAACAATCTTTTGATTTTTTTAAATAGAATATTTTATTTTTATATATTTAGTTTAACTTTTAAATTTAATAGATTTTAAATTTTAATATGATAGATTAAAAATGGTTCTATTATATTAAAAAATTATTTAAAATATATGCTAATTAGTGTAAGAGCTTTCATAATCGTGAGAGTTCTCTAAAAGTTTTTTGATATTTACAAATAAAAAATTTCATATATCTTTTTATTATTAAACTTTTTTTCAAGAACTCTTTTATAAGTTTTATACTTTTTAATTATATATATTTTTTATTTTTCTTTTATATAACATAAAATATAATATTTTTAAAAAATTTCTTAATAATTCGTTTATAAATCTCATACTTTAGCATATACATTTTTCATCACTCTTTATATTTAACCAAAATTAAATTAAAAATATTTTAATAAAATAATGAAAGAACAACTCCCTAAGAGCATCTATGGTTTTAACCCACATTATAAGATCCATCATCGGGATTCATATGTCACACATATTATATTAATATTTTTATTCTTTCACATTCGTTTTAATATTAACACATTATTTATGGAGTTCGCATACCATATACACATTATATTAACATATTCATTCTCTCTCATATTTATTTTATTTTACATTAAATAATTATATTTCATTTTCATTTTCAAAATTTAAATGATTATTATTTAAAATAAATAATAATAATATTTTTAAATATATTTATTATGTAAAATAATTTTTTATCACATTTATATAAACTTAAAATATTATTATAAATTTGAAATGAAAGAGTACAAGATCAAAAAAAAAATCACACTTGCATAAAATTAAAAAATAATATATAAATTAAACATAAAGTGAAATTATAAAAATACTAATTTAAGAGTTGTTATTGTATTGTGATCAAATTTGTTTAACTAAGTCGGCACAAAGCTGTTGATGCATATAATTGTCATGTAGTTTGAAATTTATCCCGAGATAATCATGAAATCCTCGGTTTGAGCCCTGTACGGGTTGTACGGGCTCGTCACCTATATCGTTGCACTAATTTGTCACGTGATTCCCCTTATCTTCCACAATCATATTGTGCAAAATAATACATGCTAACATAATAAGTTTTAACTTTTTTCTATACCAATAATAAACTGGACTTCTGACAATTGCCCATCGAGTTGGAGCACTCCAAATGCTCGTTCAACATCTTTCTTCCAACCTCTTGTCTCTTCTTAAACAACCTCCTCTTGGAATCTTCCGGGCAAGGAAAAGCCTTCACGAAAGTAGCCCATTCCGGATATATTCCATCTGTTAGATAACACCCCTTCTTATATTGAGTTCCATTAATCGTGAAATTAATCTCCGGGGTATTTTCTTGCAAGACGTTATCAAATATGGGAGATGTTGGTATAAGATGCATCAGTGATGTCTTCCTCTAATGTTTCGATGTTTAACAATATATTTAAGTTAGTAATATATGTTGGGCAATAAGTCTTGGTCGTGGACTGAGCACCGAAGTCCTGATCCGAAAGATTGGGCAAAAGTCCAACCAGAGGAGCCGGTTGGCAAAAGGTAACTTCTCCTGAGAGGAGTAGGCGAGGGTGCGGGAAAGGGAACCTTAGGCGTCGGTTTGACCTAGGGTTTCGTGTGAAATCCAAAATCAGAACCAATCATTAAGGCTAAGATTATATATTTGTTTATCTTATGTTTGTATATCTTGTAGGTACCTAGAGTTGGAGGCAAGACAGGTGAACAAACACAAGAGATGGCCTGGAAAATCTCTTCCAGGGCGCTCCCATGAACCAGGGCACCCCAATGACCCAGGCGCCCTGGATGGAGGGCAGCTGCCTGGGTTGGGCTGGCCAACACAGGCGCCCCCATGACCCAGGCGCCCTGGACCTCCCAGGCGCCTAGGAAGAGGTTCTTATCAGCATCGTGAAGTTCGCGATTATGGATGGGTTTTTGACCGTATAGAGGCGCCCCAAAGGCTCTAGGGCGCCGTGGATGATGCTATAAAAGGGGTTTCGAGCCCACAACTCAACACAACACTTGCAACATCATTCTAAGCATTCTGAGCAAAGAAAAAGTGCTAAAGTTGAAGCTCTGCGACCAAGGAGGCTCTAGGAGAAAGTGCGGCACACTTTGGACTTCCGGATTGGCCGGATCGACTTTTGTTTGGTTTGATTTTATTTTACAAGTTCACATTTTTAGTTATATCTTTTTTCTTGTAAACTTGAACTGTAAGACGGGTTTCTCCGCCTCCGGAAATTCCGGAAAGGAGCCTCCGGAATTTCTGGAAAGGAGACCACTAGTGGACGGGCGCTACCTGTGATTAAGCCTTGGATGTACTAACCTTGGGGGGGGGGGTTGGGAACCAAGTAAAAACCCGCGTGTCTTCTGTGCTGTGTCTTTCGTTTGTTTTATTATTTTTTGCCGTGCTACTAACTCTCTGACTAGAACGAATGAACGTCGAAGTTTCTAACAAATTTCAAGTCGATATTCACCCCCCCCTCTATCGACGGCATCGATCCTACAAGAGATTCAAATAACACATTAAGATCATTACGTGAACCTGCGACGCCAAAGAATACATGTCACATCCACAAGTCTTGAGATGCGACCACTTCAAGCACGATTGTTGGTGATCCATGATCTTTTGTAAATTGGTCTTTCCAAGTAACTGGACAATTTTTTCATTCTCAATGCATGCAATCAAGACTGCCCAACATTCCAGGGAAGTCATGTCTCTCTCATGCAATTGAAGAAGACGTTGAACATCATCAACATTCGGCCTTCTCAAGTATTGATCACCAAAGAGTTCAACCATAAAATCGCAGAACTTTAAAAGACACATTATGGCGGTTGATTCACCCATGTGTAGGTACTCGTCAAGATATTCAATTGGGACTCCATTAGCCAATTGGCGAATCGCAACTGTGCATTTCTGTAGTGGTGTAAGCCTTTTCTTCTTGCAGCATCATCCCTCTACTGAAAATACAATGAACGACTCTCAAATGCATTTACTATGCGACAAAATAAATCTCTTCACTGGCAAATCGTCTTCGAAATATTTGATCTAGATACCCTGGGTTTGTGGAGCAATAGTCATTGAAGAGCCTCGCATGCTCAACTTCACAATTTCTTTGGATGAACCTTTTTCTTCGCCACATCTCATAATTACTTTGATATGCTTCAACTATTTGTTGGCTTTGTTGAAGTATCAATGACATTAGCTCATTCTCCGGATCATAACCTTCGTCAATAACTTCAACATTGACTTCATTTTCACTTGTTGAGTTGGAGCTGGTGCTACTTGAAGATTGAGACATTTTGGAGGAAATGAATTCAAAGTTAGTATGTTCTTAGAATGAGTTGTGTAAGGTGATGAGTATTTATAAATAATTTTTTTTTAAATTAAAAATAGTCATTAGGTGACCAATTAGGTGACAGTTGTGTAATATTATGTCTTGAATCGATCCCTAAATCGATTCAAGACGTTGCGACTTTGATTAAAACAAATCCCAATCGATTGAAGACATTCCCCATTCGATTGGGGATTGGGTAATGCAAGAATCCAATCGATTGGGGCTGCCCCTATCGATTGGGGGCTGCCATTACTCAGTCCCCAACCCCAATCGATTGGGGGCGATTGGGGCGATTGGGGGATGATTGGAGGCATCCCTAATTGATTCCTCAATCGATTGGGATGTTCCATCATATCGTTTTTAACGCGTTCAATTGTTTGAATACGTTCATCACGTCAATGTTTAAATGCTGACACCACATCGCTTTTAACGCACTATGTGTGTTCATCGAGCGTTATACAAATATTCTAAATCGGAAGTCACATTTGTAATCATTATGGATGCACTAATTGACTATATAAAATTAGTGATATTATATTAAAATTGGAGATTTTAGATATATATATTAAAGGTGGTTATCACATCATTATTGTTAGATTATTATTATTATTATTAAAAATAATTTAGTTTTTTTATTTTTGATATTTAACAAGTAATCTAAAAACACGTTCACGCAGGTGCTTAGACACTCGACAGTTGATAACTGCCTCGAAGGGTCAACTTAGGCGGCGCAGTCGCCTATGCGCCATAGGCATCACAGAACTTTCAAGATTTTTTTTTATTTTAAAGCCCTAAATTACTTTCTTTTCGGTGCTGCGGGAAGTGTCCTGTGATGCATCTGATGGCGCCGAATGCATCTCGCAATGCATCTGGAGTCGCGAGATGCTTCCGATAGCGCCGGATGTGTTGCGGGACGCATCCGACAGTGTTGAAAGCCTACGCCGACGAGTCCGGCGGCGATGGACGTGTCACACCTCAAGGAGCCGCATGCCCGATAGAAAAATCGGATAACATCTCCCTGTATGACGGATAATCTAAAATCATAAATACAAGGCCTAGACGGATACCATAATCCATCAACAACACGGCTGACAATGATCACAACAAAAGAAAGAAAAAAACACAACCATAGTAAACTTTACCAAAGTCGCATACTGGTATGACTGACAATCACATAACATCACCACAAGGCCCTCCGGTCACGCAACCACACAAATCACATGAAAACACATCACAATCCACAAGTACAAAAAGTAGTACAAATATACCAAACGAAGTACAAAGTCAAATCACACATGATAGGTAGGGACTGACTGTCGCATACTGGTATGACTGACAATCACATAACATCACCACAAGGCCCTCCGGTCACACAACCACACAAATCACATGAAAACACATCACAAACCACAAGTACAAAAGTAGTACAAATATACCAAACGAAGTACAAAGTCAAATCACACATGATAGGTAGGGACTGACTGTCGGGGCTCTCCTGGAGACTCCAAGTATAACCATATCATCCTGAAAATAAAAACATAGCAAACATGGGCGAGTTCGGACAAATTTTGTGGGTATAGAGATAAGATATGCATAATGATAAAAAATTATACAAGAAATAACTGATATACGGTATGAAATATACATACCAAAGTCAATCAATCCTACAAGGATATAGATAAAAAATCCCCGATAAGCCCACCACGGTACGCTCGTACCACACGAGCAATGCAAGGCCACATAACCGTATGTAATATGCCACCTGTATGCAAATGTCCAACACATGCATCATCCGTAGCTAAAACAAATGCAACAAACACATGCATACTCAAACAATGTATCGTATGCACATAAAGCAATGTCACAAGTCAACCTTTGTACACACTCTGGCTACTGCTATATTGAGTGGCCGAGCATACTAAGTGTAGTGGAGGAAAAACCACTCTAGTATCTCGGAAAGACCGTAGGGGAGTGCTACCACTTTGTATAACATACTGATAAGTACCATTTTGTTGATTATTTTAATTGCTAAAATCCATTTTTGACCCATGTTTTACTTGCTTAATTATGATTTTACCCTAGGTTTTAGGATTTCCTCTTATTTTGGACTTAATTATAAATTTACATATTTTTGGATTATTTGACCACTAATTTTCTGATATATTTTTGTAGGCATGAAAGGATCCTGGACCTAGAGCATATTGGGTCAAACTTGAGTCGGAAGTGAACCGGATCGAATTATCAAGCTTACGATTAATCCGGACCGTCCGATTCAAGAGCGGCTAGATCTGAGCCATCCGGGACCATCTGAAGCAATCCGAGCTAGGGTTAGGGTTTATCAAGCACTCTGATCAAGATCTGAAGGTTTCATCCCAATCAGAGCTCAATCAACCGTTGGATCAAGCTTGGAGGGCTCTAGATCGTCCATTCAAAGATTAAGTTGATCTGGACCATCCGTTGCACATCTGGAGGATCCGAGCTACCATGAGGCAGATCCTGACCCCTGATCAACATCCTCAAAGTTTGGCTCAAATCAGAGCAAGATCAGCCGTTGGATTGATGTGAAGAAATCTGGGCCGTCCAATGCTTATGTATTTAATCAAATGTTTCCCTGCTTCAGTCTTCGTCGCGTCCTCGCCGCAGCTTGTTTGCCTTGGTTTCTTCCTCGTTTTTCTTCGTTCTTCAGCAATTTCTTCGTTTTGAAGGCGTGACCACCTCGATTCGAGCTCATCCTTGAGTGACAGCAAGGATTCGGATTGAGGCTTAGTTAATTTTGGTTATTAGTTGTAATCTCATTTCTGCATTTTGTTCCATTACTATTTTTGTATCAGGATATTTAGATCTCGTTTTCTAATCGTTTTGCTTAATTTAGGTTTATTTCCTGCAAGTAAATCAGCTAAGTGTGTTGTTCAGTGATCAATTGAATCTAATGGCAGTTCGTTTTTCTTTTAATTGTTGCGTGCCAACTACATAGTTGCGTGCCAACTACATAGTTCCTGCATTTATTTCGAGTTTAGTTTGTTCTTGAGTTCTAATTTCTGGAAGTGAGAGATAATGTTTAGTTACAAATGAATTCAGCTTTAGCTTGCTCTGCAACTGATCGATTCTGAAGTTAGCTCCATTTCTCTATTAAGTTTCAGCTAGTTTTGTGAATTTCAGCACTCGGTTTCCTTCTCAATTGCTGCAGTTACTCATTTCTGCATATCAGTTCAAGTTCTAAGATTCGACTCCATCTGAGTTTGATTTTGTATCCTTAGGTTGCTGAATTTTGTGCCTGCATTCCAGATTATTTCTGCATTCATCTCTTCTAAATTCCTTTAGTTTCATTTGGTTTCGTATCAGATTTCCAAATTCTGAACATTTAGTCATCTTTGTAATTTCATCTGATAAATTCTGATGTGTATCAAGTAAACATGAGTTCTACTTAAGCTTTCTAGCCTTTAAGTTAGTGCATCAACTTCAGCTTGAATGTTTGCTTTGTGTCCAATTTGTTGTTGAACTTTTGCAATATTTCCTGCAGTCCTGCAAGTTCAGTTTTATTGTGGATTTGTGTCTAAATTGAACAGTTTCTGATCTGATTTTCTTGATTCTCTCCTTCAAATTTCTTCATTGCTAGTTTTGTTTCCAAGCTGAAGTGTAGCAGATTTCTTTTTCTGCATCTTAATTGTTTCATTTCTGCCTTTGCACCAAAGTAGTTCTTGCACTAACTTCAATTGCGAATTCAGCTATTGTGTTACTTCATTAGTTTAGCCCTTGATTTGCATTTGATAACACTTGTGTTTTGTCCAAATCCGGTTTAGCTGCCTAGGTAGACTAAGCTTTCACCGGTTTAGCTGCCTAGGTAGACTAAGCTTTCATTGGTTAAGTTTATAAATTGCATTTCCCTTGTTTAGTTTATTAGTTTAAGGTTTTTTTTACTTTTTCATTGCAATTTCATTTTCGATTACAACCCCAAAATTCAATTACTTATTTGAAACCCGAAAACACAAATGACACATAAACCAAGCTCGAATCAAACACGTCAACTAGCTCCGAGAAAAAAAATACGACCTGTGGCCCCTTTGCTACATTTTCATACTTTGGATTGTAAAAAGGGTTTCCAGCATTCATATACATTTAAATTTGAGACCCACATTCGTGACAGTATATTTTCGGGGCTATCACATACCGTGAAGGAAAATCCGCTCCAGGACCCCGGAAAGACTGTGGGACATGCATGATAAAGTCAAACACTCGTGGCTATGCAGAAAACCAGGACATGACTAACAACTATCTCAACCATCAGGGAGCCAAGAGTTGACAGCTATGGAACAACTTCAGGTCCATACTTGACAACCTGTCTCAACCACCAGGGAGCCAAGAGTTGACGACATGCGATGCCACTAAGATATGATTGACGACCTGTCTCAACCACTAGGGAGCTAAGAGTCGCCAGCATACAACAACACCAGGACAATGACTGACGACTCGTCTAAACCATCAGGGAGCCAAGGGTCGTCAATAGGTAACATGTAGGATCGGGTCGACCAGCTAGAGGGGGGTGAATAGATGGTTTATGAAAAATAAGCACTAACACTCGTCTTTAAAAAGAAATAAACTTGGTTGCAACAGAGTCGTTGCTTCCAAGGCAGTTGATGCTCAAACAGAAACTCCTTAAGGCGGAGAAGCCTTTACAGTTGTAGCACAAAGAAAGCTTAGAGAGAAAGAGAGTTTACAACTCAATGAATTAATTGCATTCTAAAGTAAAACCTCTAAATCTATTTATAGCCTAAGAGAATAAATCTGGATTGTTGATTGTTGATCACTTTTCTCTTGGCCGTTGATCCATGGATGTAATCTGGATGGTTGATCTTGGATGGGATTAAATTGCATCCATTGGATTTGATTAAAGGATAATGTAACATTATCCTTTAAGTTTTAATTGTTTTAATTAAAACTTTATCTTTCCTCGAGATGGTTGTTGGAATCTCCATGTCGCTGTTGTAATCTCTAAGTAGCAATATTGGCAACATTTTATTGTCATCGCCCTTTAGTCCAAATGGTAAGTGGGTTAGTGTTTGTTGTTGAGGTCTCGAGTTCGATCCTTCGTGGCACCAATTAATTTTCTCTTTTTTTTTTGGGCGCTTGGACTAGTCTTTTTGATTCTTCGTCTTCTGGGTGATTTCTGGCCAACCGGAGTTAGGCTCACCCGAACCCGACTCCGACCTTTCGTCTCTCGAGCGTCCTTCCTCCCGGCTTCTCGTCCCTCGGACACCGCGCACGTCCTTCTCGCTCCACCGGTGTACTCTTCCGTAGCTTCCGCGTCCCTCGGATTGTACCAAGCCCGTCGGCTCACTTCCCCGCACAATCCTTCTCGTCCGCTACGTCTTACACTCGACTTCCTCCGTACCTAAGCTCATGCACACTTAGCAGATGGATTAAAACCAACAGGACCTAACCTACTTGGTTGATCACATCAAAACCAACTGGGGCACCAACATAACACACCAAGACGCTGACTAATGACCCGTCTCAACCACCAGGGAATCAAGGATCGTTAGCGTGCAACAATACTAAGATGACGTGGTTGTCGACCCATCTCAAGCACTAGCGAGTCAAGGGTCTGTAAGTTCCCCAAGTAAGTTTTGATGTGGTCAACCAAGTCAAGTTAGGTCATGTTGTGTTTAATCCCTGTGTCTAAGTGTATAGTAGTTTAGGAGCGTAGGAAGTCGAGCGGAAGACACAACGATCAACAAGGATGACGCGGGTGTTAGTAGGAGCCCTAGAGCCAATTATGTGATGATTGACTAGGGACATTTTGTATCATATTCTATCATTAATAAAGACATGTTTGGTTATTATACTTACTTTGTATTCTGTGTCGAATAACTAAGTATAATAATGTCCATGTGTAGTAGGTTCTTATCTACATTATATCGATTGGTTGAGTCGATAGTGAGATAATGTAGAGAACACTACACTAAATTATTCCTAGTCAAACATTAATATTCAAGGACAATATTAATGCATGGAGACTAGCATGTAGGTCAACTAATGACTTGAGCTCACAAGTCATGGATATGTGATATCAAGTTGACACATGAGAATACATTGGAGAATGTGTACTGAATGACCCGCCATGAGAAAGTTTCATAGATTGTCATATGAGTGTCATAGACTTTCTCATGTGACTATTAGTATGAATAGTCCTTAGACCTGAAGTCACTACGGTTCCCTACATAAGGAGTTATATACTTTGGTATCGTCAAACGTCACCCGTAACAGGGTGGACTATAAAGGCGATCACTGGATATGTAATGAATTATACGGAGGGATGTGAGTGATGTAGATGAGATCTATCCCTCCCATATGACAGGAGTGATATCTGTGGGCCCCTTGATCGACTAGGACTATTAAAACGCATGACTATGCTCAAATGAGTCAATATGAGATATTGAGCTCATTTGTTTGAGTGAGTCTACTCGGGGATCAAGAAACACAAGATTGATTGAGGATGACATGGTCTATGCCTTATTGGTCAATCTAGATATCAAGGATAGAAGGACAAGGTCATACATTATCATAGTCACGGAGGTTTAGTCGGATCTCGACTTTTCTTGTTACTTGGGTAGCAATGATGCATTGCTAGATGCCGCTCATTGCTTATGTGTCTAAAGGGTTTAGGCGCATTACCAACGTCGCGAGAACCTATTGGGTCACACACTAAGGACATGATGCTTCGGGAGCCCGAGTTGGGAACTCGGGAGACCTGAGCCCGAGTGGGAACTCGGGAGGTCAGTTAGGGACCCCGAGTTGGGAACTCGGGAAGTCCGAGCCCGAGTTGGGAACTTGGGAAGTCCGAGCCCGAGTTAGGAACTCGGGAAGTCAGACTAGGTCGGCACTCGGCAGACTGGGTCGGCACTCGGCAGACTGAGTCGGAACTCGGCAGACTGGGTTGGAGCTCGGCAGACTGGGTCGGGAGCTCGACACTCGGCAGACTTGGTCGGGAGACCGGTCGGGATTAAAGGGAGATTCATTAAAGTGTTTAATGAAGGGAAAAGAAAAAATTCTTTTTTTGCATGGGAAATGATAAAGAGCCACATGAAAAGGCCAAAGAGACACAAACCTCTTCATATTCATGGGATGAGTATAAAAGAGGGCCTTGTGACTTTGGATGACTTCTTCTTCTTCTCCTCTCCTTCTTCCCTTTCCTCTTCCCTCCCTCATCTTCCTCCTTTGGCCGAAACCCTATTGTAGGTTCTTGGTATTCTGCGAGCTACCTCAAGTTGCTAGCACAACTAAGGTAGCTCTCCCGAAGTTGAGAGATTGTGTTCGTGTGGATACGAATAGAGGCACGGACACTTGAACGTGCAAGAGATCCGGCGCACCTTGGACGAGCGGGATAAGCAAAAGGCACGTTCCAAAAGTATATCTTCTTTAGAAGTAGATGTAGATCAACTTTGTACGAGTTTTCTTTCGCATGGATTGCTCGTGGGTTCTTGTTTCCGCTGCATTTTTATGTTTTTTTTTTGCCGGGAGAACCTAACAACGGGAAGAGAGCCGATGGGCTTGGTGCATCCGAGGGACACGGAGGTCTACGGAAGAGTACGCCGGTGGAGCGAGAAGGATGTGCGCGACGTCCAAGGGACGAGAAGCAAGGCGGAAGCACACTCGAGGAGAAGGCCGGAGGAGGGTTCAGGTGAGCCAACTTTGGAAGGCCCGAGATCACCCAAGAAGACCCTTTGGAGACCGGTAAGCATAAAGTTGATCGAAAGTCACTCGGGCACCCCTATTCCCAGGCACCCCTATGCATACAGATGCCCTACATGTCGAAAACTCATCCACAACTAGCCGTTTGTGATCGTTATGAAGGAGATATCCCTTAAGCCACGTGTCAGGCACCCCTAAGCTCTCGGGCACCAAAGTTGGGTCACGCCAGCATTCGGATAGACTTGATTGGGGCATATAAATATGCCCCTAGAGCTTAGTTTCAAACATCATTTCAGCAGTGCACAAATTCCTTTTAGTTTTTTTTTATTTTTTGAGTTCTACAAGTGTGTAAGAGGCTTCTCCGCCCTACGGAGTTATTCAGGAGAATCGAACTTTATTTTTGTCTTGGATTAACAACCTTCCTGATTGCAAACTAAGTAATTGTTTGTGCCTCTTTCCTTTTTAGTTTAGTTAATTCTTATGTTTATCACAATTATGAATAAATATAAATATTATATGTTAGAGTAGTTACCCCTAGATGTTACAACGATATGGAAAGTAAGGATATTATCAAAAAAACACAAACATACTTTTTTTGAAAAAGGAATGTTCATATGGCGATTTAATAAATCTAGGCACCCTTTTGATGTTTGCCACTATAGTCATACGTTGAGAGACAAGAACAAGATTCATCGAGCACATGGCTGAAGCACAAACAAACCTGCAATTTTCGGGCTATAAAAAAAGATCAGATCAACAGAGAACCAGAAGCAAAACATAGAAGGCAAATCCCTCTGAGGGTTTAACATACGAGTACACAAGTTTCTTTGGGATAACTACAGATGTTGATGATAAAGGTGTAATTAAATAAAATACATACTATAAATCTTCTCTCTTTATATCGTTCTGTATCGCCATAAATAAATAATTGCCCCCGAAAAAAGGGTAATAAAATCAACCAACAGAATGTTTGATGAACCTCCACCGCGACGTATCAGGGAAGGCGTGCGTGCCTTACTGTGAAGAATCGATGTACAGATTGACTGAAATGAAGCTCCAACAAGATGGCCCTTCTCTTGCCATTCATCAGAGCTACACTTGCAACTGCATGCTGTTCTGACACAAACAAACAGCTTTACTGATTCCGTGATACGAGCTCGTAGCTAGAGTAGAGAACAAAGGGTGTAATATGATGCCAACAAGTGAACCGTAATGCAGGAACATTCTGATAGGGAGTCTCTCGTGCTCAGTTGCAGTCTAGTCCACACTCCTCCAGAAGAGGGCCATCTGATTTTGGCAAGAATGGATCGATTCGTACCCAGAGCAAGGAGAAAATTGATGCAAGGAGGATGGACCAGACGATGACGATTGTTGGTGTCCGGTTCTGGCGCCCAACGAGACCTTTGAGGAACGGATAGAGGTGGACGATCACCCAGAAGGAGAAGAAGAGCTTCCCAAACAATGGCCCCCATGATTCATACCCATTGTTTATTGCATTAGAGACACCCGCTACGACGCCAATGAAGTTCACAATGAGCAAAGTGGTGGGAGGGATGAGCAGTGTGGTCCACTTGAACGTGTACAACTCGGAGAACTCTTCGTCATCGCCGGCCTTTGATGTCACAGTGAAATCGGTGTCTATCCCGGCGAGAACCTTTAGAAGTCCCTGAAACACAGCAAAGAGATGCGAGGAAACGCCTCCAATAACCCAAAATTGTTCATTTCTCCACCAGTCATCAATGCCGACACCACTCCATCTCATTTCAAGGATGCCGGTTGCGAAGATACAAATGAAAAGTGACAAGAACCAAAGACTCGCTACATTAGAGAGCTGCAATTTAGAACATATATACATTTGTAAGCCTCAGTAAAAAATTCAAATGTAAACAACAACAAAAAAATAGGAAAACGATAAGAGCAAACCTACTTCTGGAGTGATGAATTTTCCGGTGAGCAAGCAAACAGCAGGCAAGGTACAGTATGCTAAAAGAGGAATCGAGGTCCAGGGATAGATAGTAGCATTGATATACGACATCCTTTCCAGCCATTTGAGCCCGCTTCCATATCCATACCATAGAGGGCAGTGCTTGCTCAAGAAAATTTCGACGGAACCAAGAGCCCACCTAAGAACCTGGTGAAGACGATCTGAAAGATTAAGAGGAGCAGAACCTTTGAATGCGGGTCTCGACGGTACACAATAGATAGACCTCCAGCCATGGCAATGCATCTTGAAACCAGTCAATATATCTTCTGTCACCGAGCCATAGATCCATCCAATCTGCAGCAAGGGAAAAAAAAAGTAGAGAAAACTAAGAAAGATGCCTTGACTGTAAACTAGAAAAAAATTCAAGACGAGATGAAGCACCTCTTTTCCCCAATCTGTCTTGTCTTCGTAACCACAGCCAATAACGTGGATAGCTTCCTTCAACAAAGAAGCTGGAGTAGCACCTTTCGGTGTTCCACCGTTCTCTAGGAGAGTAGATGCTACAAACACAGGAGACTGCCCAAATTTCTTTTCTAACTTCTGCTCAGCTGTCATATTGTGCTTTTCAATCCCATTGCCTGTTAATAGATGAACTATTAGCCTAACGATGTCCATAACAATAATAATTAAGTTTTTATCCGACAAAATAGCCGTATGCTTGATTTTCTACTATACTTTTTATAAATGAATTTTATTCTATTTTATTATTATATCTTTTTTGATTTTCTTCTATGTTAATGTACATATTTATATCTCACATCACCTAACTGAGATTGTCTGTGTGCATATTCATAACATCCTAGATGTATCTTTTAGAATTTTTTCTCGATAAACACAAATTTAAAATTCTCTCTAATGTTCGTAATATATATAAAGAAAGAGAGTGTGTCTTTAAGACTACATTCTCTCCTGTTGCATGCCTCTCACTTGGTTATCAAAATTAGCCACTCTAGCATAACCGAGTTGGTCATCACATAGTAGATTTGTAAAAATGAACAAGTGTCGATTCCTGATAATGTCGGGGAAAATACCCTCTCATGTAATGGTCTGCTCGGTTTCCTATTTGCGTTTCTACAAATGACTATGGGATCAGCTACATGGGGTGTCAGGGTCCTTTTACATAAATTTAATATTCAGAACTAGGAGATACCATAAAATAAAACGTACCAAAAGATTGCTAAATGTAAACTTACGATATAAAGTACTTAAAGAAATCAATTACATAGACATCATACCTTTAGCACCTTCTTCGACACCTTCAAGAGCATATGCTGGTCCTCCAATCTCAGCACTTTTCGAACCAGAACTTTTCTTATGCTGCTTACTTTTTGCAGCCTTCTTCTTCCTGCTACCAGTGCAACAGCAACAGCACCATTTAGGCAAACAGTTGCAAGTCCTATTTGGAGGCTTCTTTTTCTTTGGAGCATCAGTTCCATAGAGTGATTGTCTTCTAAAAGCGCATCCTGTGCCGACATAAATAGGTCCTTGAATCCCATCCAAACCTTTCATATTGATCTGCAGCACCGTGTCTTTGTTTTAGTTCTCAAAGCATGTGAATACATAAACTTTTAGTTACAGATCATGTATGATGAATACTCAAAGGGAACTGCAGATGCCAACACTTACATCAAAAAACACAATGTTCCGATTAGCATATCGATCGTGTCGATCAATGCCATCGAATCTCTGGGGGAACTGCACATAGCACACTCTTTTTCCCACAAGTGGATCCATCATGAAACACATTGCTTCGCGTACTGCCTTGCAGTTGTTGAAGTAATGATCACAATCGACATTCAACAGATAAGGTGCATTTGTAAGCACAGCAGAGACTCGGACCTGCCAAATGCATCACAGGAAATGAGCGAACCTGCAGTTATTTCGATATTCAAGTAGACACTCGAAAGAACAATCGCTTGCTTACCAAAGCATTCATGGCTCCAGCCTTTTTATGGTGATTGAAACCAGGTCTTTTTTCTCTCGAAACGTAAACCAAGCGCGGAAGTTCATTCCCATCGACATCAAGACCACCACTTTGCCCCAAGAAGACCTTAAAGATATATGATTATCAGCAAAAAATGGAAATTGTATTTGAAAGAAGAAGAAGAAGAAATGAAAGAAGAAAGCACAAGATTTACCTGAATCATGCCTGGATGGTCACGAACATTGTTTCCAGGCCATGGTGTTCCATCCTGCATCGTCCACCCTTCTTCAGGAGCCTTTTGTGCTTTTGCAACCAGGGCATTTATTCTTACCTTGAATTCCTCGTATTCTCTCTGAAAACAGAAGCAATTTCGGTAACACAAGTTTTATACACACATCGCCATTGATACAATTTCATAGCTATTTTGTACCTTCATTGCTCTTCTCTCCTTTACGAATGAAGGATGGACCTTATCCTTCAGATAATCGATCTTTTGCTGAAAATACCACTCAGGTGCACGAGGCTCTATATTGAATTTCTTACAAAATGGAACCCATTTCTTTGCAAACTCAGATGTTTCCGACAATGCTTCAAATGTCAGCATAGCGGCACCGTCATCTGAGACATAGCAGGATACTTTCTCCACTGGGTAGTCCACAGCGAGGATCGAGAGAACAGTGTTTGCAGTGATTAAAGGGGGTTCCTTCATAGGATCGACTGTACTCACAAATACATCGATTGGAGCTAATTGAGAAGGTTGCCCTTCTTTTTCGTACCTAAGAACATGAATGAATGAACGAACAATTAGTCACAAATTGACTACGCTAACAATGAGATTTCATGGTGACAGCATGAATCACCTTAACGACAATCTATCAAGATAAGTTTCCCTTTCTATTGGAAGCCACTTAGGAAACTGATCAAGAATCCAAGAAAGGGCAAACCAGATTTCACAGATAACCGATATGAGCCACAATGGATATGCATCTTTTGCAGGGTTTGTTACCCGGTAATGGAAGAAGAACCCAGCAACTACAAGTCGAATTAAGATGATCATTCTGTATGGATTTATTTTACTAGAAGGGATAGGTAGCTTTCGCGACAATGGTTGCCTAGCTTCATCCATTCTGCAAAGATAAAATGAAGCAAACAATTATAGGAAGCGATTAGAGTGTGATTCTCAAAGATTTTAGGAGTTTAGCAGGCATTGGAGGGAGCTTACAATGGTAAATCAGACTCATCACCATGATTATCCCATCCTTTATCACCGCCATTGCTCCTCATCATCTGCAATTTCTCTTGCTTTTGCTTCCAACTCTCCATCCGCTCCTTCCACGCCACACTCCCATATCCATAAGCAGCAAGATCTTTCGAAGGGTCCATCGATCTAGGTTGCACTGTGATGAAATTGTTTTGTTAACAATTTAATTTGTACAAGAAGATCTGATGAGCTAGACATCATGCTAGAATACTCTAGAGGTAGTGCAAATACCTGGAAGATGGTTATCTGGAAAGGGCAGAGGATGAATCCTTTTCCCTCCACCACCCATGAAAGAAGGAACAAGAGCATGCTGCTCGGGAGGAATGTCATCGACCTGTGTAACAAATATTGGAATTCATTCAACAGAACTGACTGAAGTGTATAACCAAAGCAATGTCTGATTCGATGATACCATCTCTCCATTGGTGAGAAGTGGGACTTGAGGCAAACGATGAACCATATGAGGGTTGTTTATGTCACCATGTCGACCATAGCTCATGTGGCCATGCAGCATGGCCTCCGCCATGTATTGCGAGTCATGATCATCACCCCATTCAAACTCATGTTCAAGATCATCGACATCATCCTCTTCTTCGTCTCCAGGAACGCGAGGACACCCTGCAAGTACAAGCGCGCTGAATACAACAATCTGATGCAAGTAGGATTTAGACGAAGAGAAACCGACTACAAGGGAATTAAAGGCTGAAACCATAGTGGAATTCAATACGAGAATGATCATCGACACAAGGATCTATCTAGTGACAGGGAATTAACTTTCAAGTGTTTGATATAATGTCAAATTAAAAGAGAAAAGTTCAGGTAGATCTGGTAAAAAGGAAGCAGGGAGGAGAAATAGGGTTTCCTGGCTTGGTTTTCTTTCTTTATTTACCTTTGAGTCGCTTGAACCTGGTTTTGCACTGAGGGCAGACTTGGTTTCCCTCCCGGCGTTCGTACTCATAGCAAGTCCTGCAAATGGGGAACGCGCACTCGTTGCAAGCGACGAAGAGATCGCCGGTCGACGGTGAGGCCGACGTCGTCGCCACAGATCTGGCAGACCTGCCCGCTCAACTGTTGCAGCGGCCTCGGCTGCAAGCAGAAAAAAAATCGAACAAATGTCAGATCTTGACGAAAGAAACCGATAAGTTAATTAAAAAGCAACAGCAGCAGCAGCAGAAATTACCCCCGATTCCCCATCACGGCGGATGACAACGAGCTCGTTCCGGTTGTGCGAGCCGGCGACCAGCCCTGCGCTCGCCTCCATGCGCCGGCAAGACGTATTACTTCAAATCTCGGGATAGAAGCAAAAAAAGACGGCAACTTTATTCAAATCAAGGCGACTGCGGCGTCATTAGAGCACCATGGTTGCATCCCTATGCTTCTTCTCTCCAGGAAGAGTCGGTACTCTCAGAGGCCGCAGCAGAGGAGGCGAAGCTGCTCTTTATCTCCTCTCTCTCTCCCTCTCGGATTCACGCACTCAATCTCTGTCTTTCGCTAAAGCAATGTGATGCCAGCGAAACACCTACCAGCCCAACCCTCCCCCCTTCTCTCAATCCCACCACTACTTATTATTCTTAGCTTCTTACTCGCACTGCACCAACCGGATCAGTAAAAACCATAAAGGAACAGGCGAATGGGGATGGCAAAAAGAAGACGACTTTGAAGTCGAAGAGGAAGAAACAAAGTAAAAAACTAAAATAAAATGGATCGATCAACAGCAATAAATAAATGGCGAGCGGAAGAACGACCGACACAGTGGCGAAGGCGACATCTGAGCTGTCTTGTGATCCAACACTGGAAGCCAAATATCAAAGGCAGCTCGATCAATCGGCGACACCCAACACCGCAAACAAATGGATCGCTCAGATGTGGCAGCTTCCCTGATCGCCCGCCGAGTGCCCGATGTCGGTGTGGCTCGTGTAAAACGCCGCCGTTCTTGCCCGGAAGCATCTGTTAACAGTGAATGCAACGTTTAATAAATGCATAAAAAATAACTTTTTTACGAAATGAAAAGGGGAAATTGGCGCGCACATTAAACGAATCATTGTAATAGAGCTGTTTCGAGGTGTCCGCCGACAGAGCTGAGCTGGAAGCGCAAAGCCAAGAGCATGGCGCTGTCTTGCAGGCGTTACAGCTAATGAATTGGTGGACTCAGGAAAGAGAGAAGAAATCGCCACCGGACAAGGAACTCTGGAAGGCATTTATTTTCGGGCTTGAATTTACTTTTTTTAAAAAATCCTTTTTAACAGTGTATTATCAATATTTATGAAGATGAATAGATTGTGTATCTAATTCACAGTTGTAAATAATTGTTTTTTTAATATGTATTAATATTACTATCTAAAATCAAAGGGGAGGGGCGATTGTCTTCCTCCCACTAATTTTTTAGTATAATAAATATAAGAGTATAGAAATAAGAGAATAGATTTTCAGTACCGACTCAGTTGATAAATATATAAATTAATGATTGTAATGATCCGGAGGGATAAAAATTTGATAAGGGATTTTATCACCTCTGCAGATTCTTATCCATGTATTTACCAATTTAGATTTATATTGTATTGCCTCTAAATAATATGGGATAGTAATGAGGGGGCCGTTAATGTTACGGTATCATATAGAAATGAGGGAGTAAATATGGTACAATTGCCCCCCCCTTCAAAGTAAACACATATTTTTATTTTCCCAATATAAAATTTTTAACTCCATTTTCCCTCAAGTATCATCCCTAACGAGGGTGTCTGTCAGAGGTAATTTCTGCCTTAGAAATTTTTTGCACACAACCAAGTCTACCGCTTGATTCAATCCACAAACGCACCACAAAAGTGTAAGAGAATGATCAACATAAAGGCACCATGAAGGACACAAGCCAAGAACACCCCAATGTACAGGAAAATACTCTCAACGTTTATATTCATAATGATAAAATATTACAAAGTGGACACATTACAGATTGCTTATAGATTCTCACTCTGCTTATTGTTTTGCCCAACATTGCCTATTTATAGTGCATAGGCAGAAGTTGGCTTTGCAGATACAACGGTGACATGACAATTTTGCAGACTACTTTGCCACATGTACATAACTGTTCGTCTACATCATTTGTTGCTTTGGCACCAGCCAAAGGTTAGCATGCACCCTTGTGCTTGGCCCAGGTCCGACTCCACCGAATGGTTACTTTGGCTCCATGCCATTTGCTAGCCAGCATGCACCTGTGAATGGCCCAAGTTCTGCACCATGGACTTAGGCGAAAACTGTTAGGGTTGCAAGGTTGCAAATATAGTTCCACATCGAAAATATATGAAAAGATCATAAGCTTATAAGGAAAAAAGATATCTCCATTGGCATGAGACCTTTTGGGAGAGCCTTGTTGGGGTAATCGGCCCGAAGTATGATCTGGAGGATCATGAGTTTTGATGTGTGTGTCAATATGATTAAGTTAGGGTTTGTTGTTGGTCTAATATGTGTATGTGAGTGTGCAGGTTTGCAGGTACAAATAGACTTGGTTGGATGTCTTCAGGTACGGTGAAAGGTGGCATGGAGGTAAGCCGTGGGCTTATGTGTGCATCCGAGGGACCATGGATGAAGCAGGGATGATGAGCTGAGGGAAGCGGACTTCGAGGCGTACGTGAAGGATGGCATTGAGGCCAGTCGCGGGCTTGCGTGCGCATCTGAGGGACGAGGGCCAAAGTCAAAGAGGGCTTGAAGGCAACAGATCGAGGCTGCTGGAGCAGAAACGATGAGCTGAGGGATGCGAACTTCGAGGCATGCGTGAAGGATGACATGTAGGCAAGCCGAGGGCTTGCGTGCGCATCTGAGAGACGGGAGCCGAAGATGAAGAAAGCGTGAAGGCAATAGATCGAGACTGCAGTTTGAGGAGTCAACTAGGTCGTGAGAATCCGAGTGTTGAGTGATTGTACTCGGGAACTAAGCCGGGAGGGTTCGAGTGCAGAGAGAAATGTACTCGGGAAGGATAACCCTAAGCTTAGGGAAGGACCAGTCGACTGCCCGAGGGGCAGTCGACTGGTGTGGCCGGAATTCGAAAGGTCAAGTGTGAGAATTCGAATTCAAGTGAGGCCAGTCGACTGCCCCTGGGGCAGTCGACTGGTAACGGTCACATTTCAGCCTCGAGCTCTATTTAGGGAGCTCGTTTCAGACCATTTCTTCTTGGCGAAACTTGCTTGGGAAAAGCTTGTTAGTAGCCTCTATTGCTTAGGTAGTGTCCAGAAGTTGTGGTAAGGTTTCTCCACCCACAAAGAGCTACGAGATCTAGCCGGAGGATTAGGGATCATCCACCTTGCGGACTGCCGTGGAGTAGGAGCATCATCTTCGAACCACGTACCTTGGTGTGTCATTCTTATTCGTTAGTTTTTGTTTTTATTTAGTTTATTCCGCTTACGCACTAACGATTATAGGAAGAAAATCGAAGAAAGCTATTCACTCTCCTCTAGCTTGACGGTCACGGTCCTAACAAGTGGTATCAGAGCGAAGGTCCGCTCTTGTTGGAATAACCGCCAAAAGAGCACAAGCTAGAGGAAATGATGATGAAGACAAGTTGGGTGATGACATCAACATTCCACCGCCTTATGAGCATGAAGATTTTGACTATTGGAGGACAAGAATGAAGACTTGGTTTGGAATGGATTGGGAGTGCATGGTGGTGCTAGAAGAACCACTCGAAATTCCAAGAGATAAGCATGGGAAAAGATTTCGACCTAGATATTAGACTAAGGAGCAACAACGTCAATCAAAGGTAAATGAGAAGGTAATTAGTATATTAATTAATATTTTTCCTAATATGTTTTGAGTGGTGTAGGTGAATATAAAAACGCATATGAGTTGTGGAACAAGTTGGAAGAATTTTATGAGAACCCTACACAAGCCCAAAAAGCAGAAGAGCCTAAAGAAATAAATTCAATGGTCCAAGAGAGGGAAAAAGAAAAAGAGTTGTCAACCTCAACCTCATCGAGTGAAGTGGCACAATCGAGTAAAAGATCATCCACTTCATCAAGGGAAGAAGAAGAGGTCTCCACCTCAAGGATTGAGGGGGAGAAGAGACCCACTTCAATACCGGAGCAAGAATAAGCTTCTACCTCCACCAAAGCAAGAACCAAAGACCACATCATATGATTTGGATACAACAAGAAGGGGCACTACAAGGATAAGTGTCCACGAGGTAAAAAGGAGGTAAATCCTAAACCCGGGTCCATTTATTTAAAATCAAATGTGGGTTGTAGGGAAAAGAAAGAAAAGAAGCACATTAGGTGCTACACTTGTGGGGAGCTAGGACATTATCACACTAAGTGTCCAAGAAAAGGAGAGTCAAGAAAATGGAGCCTTTGAGAAGATGGGAAAAAGAGGAAAAGAAGATAAGCTCACATCATGGGGGAGCTCTAAGGGTAAGGGAGGTAATCCCTAATTTTAAGAATGTTTCAAATTTCCCTATGCATGTTAAGAATGATGAAAATTGCTTGCCTATGCGTAATTTTGGTTTCAAGTATCATGATAGAAATAAAGTTACTATTATGTGCCAAAATTGTAAGAAACCCATGGGTCATGATAGATCTAGAACTTTTAAACCTAAGGACCAAGGCATTAACCCTAAGAAAGGGAGACATATGCTTAGACAAATGGGTAGATCTAGGAATGGTCAAAATAAACATTGTGATACTAAGGTTGAGAGCCTAGAAAGGGAAAATCAAGCTTTGAGAGCAAAGCTTGATAAATTAGAAAAGAACCTAAATAGACTCATTAAGGGATCTAAGGGAGTAGGCATGGTGTCAAGAAGTCAAACCCATGACAATAGGAGACCGGGTCTAGGATATAGACATATTAGGTCAAAGGCTAGTGAAAAATCATATGGGAAGGTGTCATATGACTATAGCAAAGGAAAGGTCAAAGATAACAAGAAAAAGTCATTTAAAGGGGAGAAGAAAAAATTAACCAAGGATAAGGTGTGGAAAGTTAAGAGAGTAAGAGTTGATGGTCAAGAAGCACCGGAGGTACACCGGTGTGGTCTTGCCTTTATTAATGAGTTACTAGGGAGGTAACCATGGCTAGGAGCTCAAGGGAGAGCTCTAGAAGTCGCAATGAGATCCATGGTCAATGGATCTCAGGAGGATTCCTTCTAGGAGATTAGATGGACTATGGAATGTGCCAAAGGGTTTGGAAGACTAGTGTGAGTCTTAATCCTAGGGAATTGACACATTAAAAGGAGTTTTATGGAAGAAAAGATGAAAGTAGACTTATATTGTGTGAAAATTGGTCTTAATATGTAGATGTCATATAAATAAGTGCCAGGAATGTATTGTGGTTAAGTATGAGAAGAAACACCAAGAAGAGATCAAAATTAGAACTTTTAGTTAAGTTTCAATGACACTATTTAGGTAGTTTTGAATTTCGTGTCAATGTTGGGATTGGTAATAGATTTATTCCGAGTAATATTTGTTGATGCAGTCTGGCCCTGATTGTTGTTTTGGTGTTGACATCGATTTTAGTTTAGGTTGATCATGTTGATTATGATTAAGTCCTGATCGGGGATCAGGCATGGTATGGAAAATCCTAGTCTGGAGGGCTAGGTGATGGAAAATCCTAACCTGGAGGGTTAGGTGTTGAAAGTCCTAGTCTGGGAGGCTAGGTGTTGGAAAAGTCCTAATTCGGAAAGGTTGGGTGAAAAGTCCTAGCTTGGAGGGCTAGGTGAAAAGTCCTAACTTGGAGGATTAGGTGCAAATTCCCATCCTGGAGAATTAGGTGAAAAAGTCCTGGCTTGGAGGGTCAGGTGCCTAGCTTGGAGGGCTAGGTTGGATGATGTTCTAACTCGGAAGGGTTGGGTGAAAAGTCCTAGCTTGGAGGGCTAGGTGAAAAGTCCTAGCTTGGAGGGCTAGGTGAAAAGTCCTAACTTGGAGGGTTAGGTGCAAATTCCCAACTTGGAGAGTTAGATGGAAAATCCTTAGCTTGGAGGGCTAAGGTGGATGGAAACTTAGCTTGGAGGGCTGAGTTTGAGTCTCTGGATCGGTCTGGTGATCGATCAGGGATTCTGGCACGCTGCTCCTTCGTGGATCGGTCTGGTGACCGATCCAGCGATGACTGATCGGTCGGGCGACCGATCAGGGAGCACACAGTGAGGTTGGGAACCTACTGTGTTGCTCCTGATCGATCTGGTGACCGATCAGGGAGTATGCGTTTCACCCATTGACTGGCTCTTGATCGGTCTGGTGACCGATCAGGGAGCGAGCAGTGAGGTTGAGTTCCCTTGCTGAACTGCTCCTGATCGGTCTGGTGACCGATCAGGATTACTGTGCAGATCGTTCCGGAGAACGATCAAGTGTCGCAGGTTCCTCTCTATGATCGATCAGGACGGATCCTGATCGGTCTGGAGCCAGTCTGATCGGTCTGGTGACCGATCAGGAGGCTGCCTGATCGGTCCGGTGACCAATCAGAAGGCTTACCCTGCGAGACTCAGAAATCGCTCAATATAAGGGTGGATCGGTCCGATGAACGATCCACGACCTGGGATCGGTCTGGTGATCGGTCCAGGAGAATCTCAAGGAAATCGCGATTTCTGATTGAGCGTTGGGGATCGATCAGGACGGAGCCTGATCGGTCTGGAACCAGCCTGATCGGTCTGGTGACCGATCAGGAGGCTCTCTGATCGGTCCAGTGACCGATCACTTTAATTCAAACTGCACTGTCAGACGCTCTGATCGCGTTTGAACATAACTGATTCGCTGCCACTTTTCTCTGATATTTGATATGTTGCTTGATTTGGTGCTCTAATACTCTGATTGAGTTTCAGGTGACAGGGGAGGATTCAAACACTCAAGGAGAAGTCAAAGAGAGCTTTCCTTGGAGCAGGTTTGTCCCTTTCTCCACACAGGTTGCAACGGCTGGATGCAGGACTGAAGCTGCTGACTGAGGCTTGGCTGAGGGAGCTCAGGAAGTTCAGTTAGGGTTCAGTGTAGCTGGCGCGTTGGCAATGAGGCAGCTGTAGGCTGCTGGAGATGAGATCATCTGTCGCTTGGCGGAGAAACAAAAGGAACGAGAGTTGTGGTGTTCAGTAACGATTTTGATCCTTGTGCTCTTGAGTTCCTGCGTTGTGTTCCACATCAAGCTTGCTGTTCTTGAGTTCTTCAATCATTCTGAGCAAGCTATTGAAAAGCAATCATCATACTTGAGCACTTGAAGGAGAAGACAAGAGGCTTGGAGTCCGACAGTGGGAAGACACGGAGAAGGGTTCTTGCGTGAGATCGCCACTGGGTGGAGCTCAGGGAAGCTTGCTGTGTTTTTATCCTTGCTAAGTGTTTGAGTAAGATCCTTCTTATTGTTTCTTTGTGCTTAAACTATATCCTTATTTGAAACATACTGTGGAGAGGTTTCTCCACCGAGAAGGAGGTTGCTTCATATCCGGTGATTACCGGGGCTTGATCTGCCGACGATCAAGGGATCGCCCACCTTAAGGGCACGCCAAGGAGTAGGGGCAAGTTATCCCCGAACCTTGTAAAATCTCCTTGTTAGCGATCTTGCTAATCTTGCTAGTTAGGTTTTGGTTTAAGTTTCTGCAAGTTTTGTTTTCATACTTCCGCTGTGCTATTAATAGCTTCAAGTGCAGAAATTTGATAACTCTTCAAAGAAGAAGTGATTGGCTATATTCACCCCCCCTCTCTAGCCATCTCGTTCCCAACAATATTTTTCCTAAGTAGACATAGGTTCCACAAATCTCTCCACGAAATTTCAAATTTTTTGAAGATTTGTGGAATTAATCAGACATTTCTGAAATTAGAACAAAGGGCTGAAATCAGGGTGCCAGTCGACTGGTTCAGAACCAGTCGACTGGTCTAGTATAGATCAGGAACTGAGAATTTAAAATTATAAGTCGACTACCCCCAGAGCAGTTGACTGAACTTTCTGTTCGGTTCTCAGTCGAATACCCCTAGGGCAGTCGACTGGTATGCGAAGTTTTAAAAGGAAACAGCCACGCAGGGGTGGCCGAACCTTGGGTTTCCCATGCCACTCCCTGCGAGTCTTCGTCTCTCCCGACCTCCCCTCTTGCTTCAAAGTTTTCCCAAGTCCTAAGATCACCTTCCTAGCCTCCCTCTACCTCAGATCTATGTCTAGAGTTGAAAGAACCTCTCTTCTCAAGTTAATCTTCATCAATCTCCACCATGCAACGAAGGGAGAAACGGTAATGACGTATTTGCTCTATTTTTCTCATTCAATTCATGATTCATAACTAACCCTCTACCTTTGGCATGTTTTCTTTGTTATTTTCCTTGGTTGGGTCATGGTTGGTACATGCATGGGTAATTACATTTTAGGGTTCTTTAAAAGAGAAGAATTGGTGAGGGTAGTTCACAATAGGCTGCTGTAGATCCTGCGGTTCCTTGGTTCCGTTCCGAGGAATGCCGACAAAGATTTATGGATAATGAGTTTGTCTTAATGAATTGTAGATATCTAAATAGGGCATGCTTCCAAGAGAAAACCCCCACATTGCTGAAATGATCACATATTTTGGTTTAGAGCAACTGGTATATTGTCAGCACTCTGTTAACCTTGACTTGTGCAAGGAGTTTTACGCCAATCTGACATGTGTGGGTCCCGATGTTGGGACCTATGAGTCCATGGTGGCAGGTGTCACCATTCCCTTTTTAGCTGCAGTCTTAGGTTCATTTCTAGGGTGTAGGGCCTCTAACCATGCATTTACATATTTTTCAAAAGTCGTCGAGCCTTTCAGTTTCCCCAATGTAACCATAGACCAAATCCATCTCTATTATTTTTCAAGACATCGATGTGTGACACAGCGTATCTTTGAAGCTAAGCGAATGAGTCCGTTTAGCAATGTACTATATAAAATTGCCTTGGATTGAATATTACCCATTGTCACCAAGAGGAGGTCGAAGATTCGGCTTCCTCACTTGGTAATCATGTATGCATTAGAAAGGAGACTAGATATCGACATTACCTTGCATGTCTTCACATCCATTGTCCACTTTTCTCATAGTGTCAATGTCAAGATCTATATGCCTTTCGGTCATGTTTTGACCAAATTCATTGAGTCTAGGGGCATTTGCACTACTAGGGGTGAGGTGCACCACTTGTCGAAGGACTATGACCAGATTAGCTCACGACAACTGTCCTTGGCGGGGATTGAGTGTCGACAGGGGGAGATGGTTTGGAGACAGCGTTCTAATTCCTATAGTTCTGATGAGGAGCCTACTGCGGCTGCTGGGGTTTCACAGGAGCAGTTCTCCCTCCTACAGTCAGAGGTACATGATCTGATGGGGGACTTTCATATATTTCAGCAGCGGCAGATGGAGATGCAGCAGCAGCAGATTGCCATTCAGGGGGAGGTTCATGGTCTCACACAGTTCTGTCAGGGGTTCCAGCAGAATAGGACAAGATGTATGCAATGATGCGGAGCTGGAACCTCATGAATTAGGCCCCTCCTCCTCCTCCAGGAGATGAGATGTAGATTCAGCATGACCTAGGTGTAGTAGTGTTGAGAGTGTGTCGGATTGATTATGTTATTCATTTATCTCTCAAACACTTGATTTGGTAGTGTAATATTTGGATATTCTTGTAGCACGTACTTATGGTTTTCTATGAAGGTCATATTTTAAATTTGCTTATGTGGTCTTGCTTTGATTGTGAAATATGCATGATATACATGAGAAAATTTCCATTATCTTATTTTTATAGTTACAAAGAAAGTGTTCATAGATTGAGTGGTTATCAAGGGTTTATAGTAAAAAGGGGGACGTTTTTATCACATGTTATGACTTGGGGGGTCATACAAGAAAGAAGGAGGAGATTTGGAAACAATTCTAGGTTTGAAATGGTATAGGATAGCCTTGACAAACATATAGAATCAACTAAAGGCTTAAGAGTTGATACAAAATGATACTTTTTGAAAGAATTGGAGTTTGTACCAAAAGTCAAGCATATTTGGTATTTTTCATGAAACTATATTTTTCTAGGGTAGGTTATATTCTAACAAATATGCTTGTAAAATTTTACATTTTTTCAAATTCTGTAGAATTTTCTAGGGATTTCTGAATTTGGGTTGGAAATTCAGAAATATACTGTATCAGTCAACTGCCCTTGGGGCAGTCGACTGATGTTTTGGGAAATTCACGTAATGAAGGGACCAGTCGACTGATGTTGGATCAGTCGACTGATCTTTCATGTTTGTGATTTATGAGGGTTTTTTAGAAGTAAAATGAGTTCTCATTCGCACTAGGGGTAGGATTGCTTGAGACAATCTTTTTGATGGTGTCAAAGGGGGAGAATTTGTGGTGTTAATTTAGGTTTAGCTTAACTTGGTGTTGGGGAAGTTGAAAATTATGTGGAGGGCATAGGTAAAGGGGGATGTTGCCTCTTGGTTGTTGCTATGCTTTTAATTTTCAATTACTGTTGCTATTGTTGTTGTTTTACCTAACTTAAACAAATTACCACACATCAAAAAGGGGGAGATTGTTGGGGCAATCGACCCGAGTATGCTCTGGAGGATCATGGGTTTTGATGTGTGTGTCAATATGATTAAGTTAGGGTTTGTTGTTGGTCTAATATGTGCATATGAGTGTGCAGGTTTGCAGGTACACATAGACTTGGTTGGATGTCATCAGGTACGGTGAAGGGTGGCATGGAGGCAAGCTGTGGCTTATGTGTGTTGGATCGGAGAAAACGATAGAGGGGGGGGGTGAATATCGTTGTTAAATTTTTCGGAACACTTAGAGAAAATATGCAATGGAAAATCAATCAATCGTGAACACAGATCGGTTTTACTTTGTTCGGAGTCGCGGTTGGCTCCTACTCCAAGACCCACGGTCCTTGACCATTTACTTTGGGCAATTCTATATTCGAGAAAACTTTTACAAATTGATGGTACAGATATAGAATTGGAAATTGAAATTAACAACACTTTCGTAATTAAAGTTTACCGACGCCCGAGGTGGATTGAATTCCAGAGCAGAGGGTCATCGTCGGCGCTGGAATCTCGAAGTCAAACTTTGTTGGGGTGCAGCACTTGAGCGAAAGTGTCTGGAGCGTTGAGAGCAATTGGATGTTGAAGCCATGGGGGTGATCCCCTTTTATAGCACCCATACGGGCGCCTGTGTCGATGGGGCGCCTAACACGTGGCCTTCCCTGCGCGATCTCTTATCCGCAGGCTCGGTCAGTGCTTATCCATCTCCACTTGGGCGCCTGAGCTGATGGGGGTGCCCGTGACCTCACGGGTGCCTGAGCTGCCTTGGTCCAGAGGCTTCGCGGCTGCGGTTTGGTATTTGCCTTTACACTGGGGCACCCGTATCCATCCGGGCGCCTAGCCCCAGTGAGGCACCTCACTTGCAGAAGACCAGTCCTTCGATCCTGCAACTAAGTGTTGATGCAGTCTGACCCTGATTGTTGTTTTGGTGTTAACATCGATTTTAGTTTAGGTTGATGATTATGATTATGGTTAAGTCCTAATCGGGGATTAGGCACGGAGTGATTGGAAAATCCTAGCTTGGAGGGCTAGGTGGTGAAAAGTCTTAACCTGGAGGGTTAGGTGTGACAAATCCTAGCTTGGAGGGCTAGGTGTTGAAAAGTCCTAATTCGAAAGGGTTAGGTGAAAAGTCCTAGCTTGGAGGGCTAGGTGAAAAGTCCTAACTTGGAGGGTTAGGTGAAAAGTCCCAACTTGGAGGGTTAGGTGAAAAATCCTGGCTTAGAGGGTCAGGTCCTAGCTTGGAGGGTCAGGTCCTAGCTTGGAGGGCTAGGTTGGATGAAACCCTAGCTTGGAGGGCTAGGTTAGAGCCCTTGGATCGGTTTGGTGACCGATCAAGGAGTTGGCACGGTGCTCCTTCGTGGATCGGTCTGGTGACCGATCCAGCGATGACTGATCGGTCTGGTGACCGATCAGGGAGTATGCGTTTCACCCACTGCTTGGCTCTTGATCGGTCTGGTGACCGATCAGGGAGCACATAGTGAGGTTGAGTTCCCCTGCTGATCTGCTCCTAATCGGTCTGGTGACCGATCTGGATCACTGTGCAGATCGTTCTGGAGAACGATCAAGCATCGCGAGTTCCTCACTATGACCGATCAGGACGGAGCCTGATCGGTCTGATCATGACCTGATCGGTCTGGTGACCGATCAGGAGGCTGTCTGATCGGTCCGGTGACCAGACAGGAGGGTTGGACTGCGAAGCTCAGAAATCGCCCGACAAAGGGGTGGATCGGTCTGGTGATCGATCCACAACCTGGGATCGGTTTGGTGATCGATCCAGGAGAGTCCCAAAGAAATCACGATTTCTGATTGAGCGTTGGGGACCGATCAGGATGGAGCCTGATCGGTCTGAACCCAGCCTGATCGGTCTGGTGACCGATCAGGAGGCTGTCTGATCGGTCCGGTGACCGATCACTTTAATTCAAATTGCTTTGTCAGACGCTCTGATCACGTCTGAACGTATCTGATTCTCTGCATTTGATCTCTGATACTTGATTTACTGCTTGATATGCTGTGCTAATGCTCTGATTAAGCTGCAGGTGACAGGGAAGGATTCAAACACTCAAGGAGAGTCAATGGAGGCCTTTCCTTGGAGCAGGTTTGTCTGTTTTCCATCTCAGGTTGCAACGGACGCTGGCGCTGGCTGGAGCTGCTGACTGGGGCTAGTCTGAGGGAGGCTCAGGGAGTCCAGAGGAGCTCAGTTGTGGCTGGTGGTTGCAGGAGAGCAGCTGGAGGCTGCAGTGAGGTGGTGACCTGGAGCTGAGTGGAGGAGACTTAAGCGCTTGGGCGAACAAGTCTCCACAACTTAACTGCGACAACTCTGATCAGTAATGCTGCGTGCTTGTGTTCTCTGTTGTTTCATCGTTCTTGAGCAAGCAGCTGCAATCTTTGAAGCAACCATCCCTTACTTGAGCACGTGAAAGAAGGAATAAGAGGCTTGAGTCCATCAGCGAGAAGACACGAAGAAGGGTGTTCTTGCGTGAGATCTGCGCTGAGTGGAGCTCGGGAGAAGCTTGCTGTGTTCTTGTCTGTTCTAAGTGCTAAGTAAGATCTTTCTTGTGTTTCATTGTGCTTAAAACTCTATCTTTGTTGAAACGCTGTGGAGAGGTTACTCCATCGAGAAGGAGGTTGCGTTTTATCCGGTGTTCACCGGGCTTGATTTGCCGACGATCAAGGGATCGCCCACCTTAAGGGCACGCCAAGGAGTAGGGGCAAGTTATCCCCGAACCTTGTAAATCCTCTTGTTAGCGTTCTTGTGTTTGCTCATAGCTTAGGGGTTTCATTTTTGCAAACTCTGTTTTCTTGTGCTTCCGCTGTGTTACTAACGTGTGAGTTGCAGAAAAATCGATAAGTGCTAAAGATCAAGTGTTTGGCTATATTCACCCCCCCCTCTCTAGCCATCTGAGTTCCAACAAGTGGTATCAGAGCTTGGGGCTCTGTACAAGCGGATTAACAACAGAGAGCTATCAAGAATGGCTTTGAGAGAAGACTTCTCCACCACCCGACCCCCTTTCTTCGATGGAGCAAATTTCCAATATTGGAGATCGAAGATAGAGTACTACCTAAAGATGGACATCAACACTTGGTTCGCTGTGAAGGAGGGCTTTACCCCTCCTAAGGATGATGAAGGGAAGGAACTCGAATCATGGCGTTGGTCGGCTGAACAAACCCGGAAGAGTGAAGCCGACGCGAAGGCGGTGGTGACGCTACAATGTGGCATGAACAAAGACCAACTCATCAAGGTTGGTCCATTTTCAAGTGCAAAAGACTTGTGGAACAAGCTCATCGAACTCCACGAGGGAACCCGAGACTCAAGAATCGCCAAGAGGGACTTATTCCTCAATCAACTTCAAAACCTCTCCATGAAGGAGAATGAGACTGTAAGTGAGCTCCACAGCAGATTCAAAGAGGTATTGAATGGTCTCCACTCAATTGATGAAAAGGTAGAAAATCGCGACCTTGTGAGGTATGTGTTAAAAGCATTTCCAAGGAATGCTTTGTGGTCATCCATGGTGGATGCCTACAAAGTTTCCAAGGATTTATCAATTGTTAAACTAGATGATCTATTTTGTGAAATGGAATTACATGAGATGGCTAACAAAGGCCCCAAGGAAAAGGGGATTGCAGAGGACCGATCCAACAAGAAGAAGGAGAAGAAGAAGGAGAAGGAAGTCTCCTCATCTTCTTCCTCATCCGAATCCGAGTCCGAATCCGAGGAAGATGACAGCGGGTCTTCTTCCTCCGAGATGACAAATTTTGTGAGAAGGATGATGAGAAGGGGTCGACACTTCAAGGGTAAAGATAACCCTAGTGAAGCTAAAGTTGATAAGTCTAATGCTTCTTGTTATGAGTGTGGCAGGAAAGGGCACTTCAAGAGTGAATGCCCAAAGCTAAAGAAGGAGGAGGAGAAATCCAAGAAGAAAGAGGAGAAATCAAAGAAAAAGAAGAAGGCCATGAAGGCCACTTGGGATGAGTCCTCCTCAAGCTCATCGGATGAAGAGGAGGAGAAGAGCACAAGGCATGTGGCACTCATGGCTCTTGGAGAAGAAAACAGTGATGAATCCTCCAACTCCTCGAACACAGCTTCATCAACTTCGGATGATGAAGAGGTAACCTCTCCCGAACTTGAAAAATGTTATAGAGCAATTGCATGTTTAACCAATATGTTGAAGAAGTCAAAAAATAGGGTTAAATCATTGCAATTAGAGGTTGAACAATTGAAATCATCTAGGGATGAGAACATAGATGATTTTGTTGGTGCAGAAAGCACCAAAGTCAAACCTGTGTTTTAATAATGGCAACGGGGTTCAAAAAGTTAAGTCTTAGTTGTAATCTAACATGTCACTCTAGTGTGCAGGGTAAAAAGTCCTAGCGAAGGATTGCTAGGCACCTGGCGAAGGAATGCCAGGGTAAAAAGCCCTAGCGAAGGACTGCTAGGCGCCAGGCGAAGGATAGCTTGGGACTGAAGCCCTAGCAAAGGAATGCTAGGCACCGGGCGAAGGACAGCTCGGTATCCAAGACTTGGCAAAGGACCGCCAGGCAAAAGTCCAACCAAAGGAGCGGTTGGCATCAGGTACATTCTCCCGAGAGGAGTAGGTGAGGACGCGTTCCCCGTCGAGGGAACAGTAGGCGTCGGTTCGACCTAGGGTTCCATTTCGGAGACCCAAAGTCAGAACCAAGACAGCTAAGGCTGTATAAACTAACAATTTATTGTTTCATTGTGTTTTGGACTAACCCTGGATGCAGGACCGAAGGAACGTGTGTCTGCAGCTCAGAGAGCCTCAAAGGAATGAGGCAATAGCTGACCAGGGCACCCGGAGTGTCCCGGGCGCCCCCAAGGTGAACACAAAACACAAGAAAGCAAAGCAAGCTTCGACAGTTCAACTCCCGGGCGCCCCCAGCGCTCCGGGCGCCCCGCCTGACGCGGGCGCCCCCAGTGCCAGCTGCTGAAGCACTCCCTCGCGAAGCCAAGAGGATGAAGGCTTGACCCGGTCAACCCGGGCGCCCCGAGCGCTCCGGGCGCCCCGGTCAAAACTAATCCCGATTTTGAAGGGATCAGATGTTGACCGCGCTGGAGACGGATCGACCGCCACGTGGGGGGGGGGGCGCCCCCGATGTCCCGGGCGCCCCCAGGCCCTATATAAAGGGCCCTAGACCCCAAGCTTCAGACAACACTTTCAATCAACGCTTCTACGCTCTTCTGCTCCCGCGCTCTGCTCCGGAAACCTCCCGACACGAGACTCAAGCGCCGACGACGTCCTCCCGCTCCGAAAATACCATCTACTCCGGACGTTGGTAACGAAGAGCTATTTTAGTTTACTGTACTGAATTCTGTAAAATCTTTTGTAAACTATTTTTTGCGACATATAGAATTGCCCGCAGAAAACGGTCAACGACCGTGGGCCTTGGAGTAGGAGTCGACCTAGGCTCCGAACCAAGTAAAAAATTACTGTGTTCGCGTGTTTTGTTTTTATCTTCCGCTGTGCAAATTCTCTATCTTAAATCCGAACGCTTTCCGATATTCACCCCCCTCTATCAGTTCTCTCGATCCAACAAGTGGTATCAGAGCGGGGAAGTTCAAACTTGGTGCAACCACTTATTTTCCCACTTATTTTCTTTTATTTTCCTAGTATTTTCGAAAATCCCTTAAAAATTCCCCCATAATTATGTTAATATTTCTCATTAAAATCCCTTTATATTTATGTAAATTTTCACCTAAAATCCACCAATAATTATGGTACTAAAAAGCCCATATAAGGCCCATTAGTGCCCTTTTTCCCAATTTAAATGAGAAAACATGGATTTTCTAGGCCAAAGTTTGCATTAATATTTCTAGGTCCCTCGGAACATTATCTAGACATGCTTAATATTTTAAGAAAATATTAAGAGAATTTTCCGGGTCGTTACAGTACAAGACTCAGAAACCATGCTTAAGGGCACTAGGAAAAATAATGTATACACTATAAACCTTCCCCTAGTACCCAAATGTATGTTAACTCAGTTAGAACAATCGAACCTCTGGCATAGGAGATTAGGACATACCAATTTGAGAACTATCTCAAAAGTCACCCAACTTGGCCTAATCAAAGGTATCCCCAAAATTAAAAACAATGAAAATCTAATATGTGAATCATGTAATCAAGGTAAACAAACCAAATCCAATCACAAATTAATTCAATCTGACCTAACTCAAACCACACTTGAGCTCCTGCACCTTGACCTATTTGATTCACATAGAGCCAAGTCACTAAGCGGGAACCGATACTGCTTAGTAATAGTTGATGATTATTCTAGGTTTACCTGGGTTAGGTTTCTAAAAACCAAAGATGAAACCTTAAAACTATTTAATGATTTCTGTAAATTGATTGAAAATCAAAACGATACTAAAATTAAAAGACTTAGGAGTGACCACGGGGGAGAATTTGAAAATCAACGGTTCGAGGAATTCTGTAAGGTCAATGGGTATTTACATGAATTTTCATGTCCTAGAACCCCCCAACAAAATGGGATAGTCGAAAGAAGGAATAGAACCTTACAAGAAGCTGCTAGGGCGATGCTCAACGAATTTAGCTTAGCAAACCAATATTGGGCAGAAACGATTAGTACGGCTTGTTACATCCAAAATAGGATTTTGATTAACAAGCGACACAACAAAACACCCTATGAACTGTACTACCATAGGCTCCCAAATCTACACTACCTAAGGGTCTTTGGATGCAAAGTTCATATCCTAAACACCAAAGACTACTTAGGGAAATTTCAATCCAAATCAATCCTAGGTATCTTCCTAGGATACTCAACCATAAGTAGAGCCTATAAAGTTTACAACAAACAAACTAAGAAAATTGAAGAAACAACTAACTTAATATTTGATGAAGAAGTCAACTCAACATCTGATAATCCAAACCTAACTTCATCAAATTCTGATCAAGAAAATAATGAACAAACTAGTGAACCCTTAATTGAATCCTTAAACGAACTAACTATTGAACCAATTAATGAGTCAACTGAACCAACAAATGAACCAGCCCAAAGAGCCGAATCGAACAATGAACCAAACCGACCAGCCGAACATGAGGCTGAACCAAGTTCTAGGAGAACCAAGAAACCCAGACTTAGTCACCCAACCGATCAAATTGTGGGTGATCCAACTCTAGGAGTCAGGACTAGATCCTCCTATAGAAACCTTAGTCAAATAGCTATGATATCAAAAATAGAACCCAAAACTATAGATGAAGCCCTACCTGACCCTGATTGGATCATAGCTATGCAAGAAGAATTAGCCCAATTTGAGAGAAACCAAGTCTGGGAACTAGTGCCTAAACCTGAAGGCAAATCCATCATAGACACTAAGTGGGTCTTTAGGAATAAGCTAAATGATCAAGGAGAAATAGTTAGAAATAAAGCCCGCTTAGTAGCCAAGGGATTCAGCCAAGTAGAGGGATTAGATTACGATGAAACATATGCCCCAGTAGCTAGACTTGAGTCTATTAGAATGTTGTTAGCCTTTGCATCCCATAAAGGATTTAAGCTATACCAAATGGATGTAAAGTCAGCATTCCTAAATGGGTTCATTAAAGAAGAAGTTGATGTAGGACAACCCCCCGGGTTTGCGGACTTAGACAAACCTGACCACGTTTACAAATTAACTAAAGCACTATATGGGTTAAAACAAGCACCTAGGGCCTGGTATGAACGTTTATCAACTTACTTAACTTCTAAAGAATTTAAACAAGGATAAATTGACTCAACATTATTTATTAAAACCCTAGGAAAAGATATATTTATTGCCCAAATTTACGTAGATGATATAATCTTTGGATCCACCAACACAAACTTCCTAAAAGAGTTTGTAAAAATAATGGAAAATAAATTCGAAATGAGCTTGGTTGGTGAGCTTACCTTTTTCCTAGGACTACAAATCAAACAAACTAGAGATAGAAACTACGTCTATCAATCCAAATATGCTAAAGAGTTAATAAAGAAATTTAAAATGGATAACTCTAAAAGCATAAATACCCCCATGGCAACTAATGTAAAAATAGATAGTGACCCTGATGGTAAGCCAGTAGACCTCAAACTGTATAGAAGTATGATAGGTAGTCTACTGTACCTTACAGCCAGCAGACCTGACATTCTTTTTGCTGTAGGGATGTGTGCTAGATACCAAACCTGTGCTAAGGAAACACACTTAGCAGCCCTAAAAAGAATACTAAGATATGTAAAGGGCACCCTAAATGTAGGGATTAGGTATCCTAGAACCTCAACCTTCAATTTGTCAGGATACTCGGATTCTGACTATGCTGGTTGTAAATTAGATAGAAAGATCACAAGTGGAAGCTGCCAACTGTTAGGAAATAGTATAGTAAGTTGGTGCAGCAGAAAACAACACTGTGTGGCTCTGTCCACAACTGAAGCTGAGTATGTAGCCTTAGGAGAATGTGTAGCACAACTTTTATGGATGATGCACACTCTTAAGGACTTCCAGCTCAACTACACCCAAACTCAGGTATTTATTGACAATATAAGTTCAATCAATCTAACTAAGAACCCAATCCAACATTCCAGAACAAAACATATAGAAGTTAAACATCACTTCGTAAGAGACCATGTAGCCAGGGGTGAGATAGTACTTAACCATATAGACTCAAAATCTAACTTAGCTGATATATTCACAAAACCATTACCTGAGTCTGAGTTCAGCTCACTAAGAAGGCAGTTAGGATTGTGCTCTGTAGAATAGATTAACTCTACTGTTGATTTTTTTTTCTGCTTTACTTGATTTAAAAATCAGTTTCTAAAAATAGAATTTTGAAAAACTGATTTACTAATTTCAAAATCAGTTTGTTTTAAATCTCTTTCGACTTAGTTTTCTTTCAAAACTACCCCCTTTCAAAACTAGGGCTTTTTCGCAAATGGACTTAGCTTAGGCCCTAACCCTATAACTGCATGCACCTATAGATTTAGAAGCCAGCATCTCACAAGCACCTTAGGGTACTTTTGGTTGATAACCTAGAAAGGGTTGAGATGCTTAGGTCTTTGCCTTAATTCAAGATGCTTTAAGTCAGTGCATCTGCAGTAATTGGGACACTAAATACAACTTATACAGCAATCAAGTTAAGTATCAAGTTTAGAAAATCTAACTTGAACAGAAACACTTAACTTGACTAACTCTAGCGAAAACTACTGCTTATAACAGTTAGTAAGTAGCTAAATGGGTTAGACAGGTCCCTACAAGAGAAAATCAACTGATTTGGTCTAAATCTTGGTTCAGTACAGCTAAATCATACGAATATTTTTTTAAAGTAATTTCTTTTATGCAAATTAATTTCTGCAATATCTATCTGTTTTTGATATATGGCAAAGGGGGAGAGATAGGAAAGGAGAGAGTTAAAATTTTTTTTCAAACTCTCAAATTTTTTTTTTCAAAAAGTTAGCTACTTTTCAAAGCTTTTCAAAACCTTTCTAGAAGTACTTAAGTTTTGTGTTTTAAAAAAAAATCCTATTAAGTACTTAAGTTTATTAAGTACTAAGTTATTTAAAAGTACTTAAATTATTTCAAAATTTACTAAGTACTTAAATTATTTCAAAATTTACTAAGTACTTAAATTATTTCAAAAATTTACTAAGTACTTAAATTATTTCAAAATTTACTAAGTACTTAAATTGTTTCAAAGTTTACTAAGTGCTTAAGTTTTTCAAATCCTAATTAACTTAAAGTTTTCAAAACTTATTAGTACTTTAAACTTAAGGCTTCAAATTTTCTATAAGTACTCTAAACTCCTCTATGTACTTTTAAAACTTAAGTTATCAAAAGATTTCCAAAGTACCCAAACTTAAGTTTTCGAAGTACAAAATCATTTAAGTAAATCTTTTTAAACTTAGAACCCCAAGAAATTTTGAAAAATCAAGGGGGAGATTCCCTCCAGGGGGAGGGAACAAATTTTTATGCTTTTGATTAAAACTTAACTTTTTGAACTAGGGTTGCCATAAATCAAAAAGGGGGAGATTGTTTGTGCAGAAAGCACCAAAGTCAAACCTGTGTTTTGATAATGGCAACGGGGTTCAAAAAGTTAAGTCTTAGTTGTAATCTAACATGTCACTCTAGTGTGCAGGGTAAAAAGTCCTAGCGAAGGACTGCTAGGCACTGGCGAAGGAATGCCAGGGTAAAAAGCCCTAGCGAAGGACTGCTAGGCGCCAGGCGAAGGATAGCTTGGGACTGAAGCCCTAGCAAAGGAATGCTAGGCACCGGGCGAAGGACAGCTCGATATCCAAGACCTGGCAAAGGACCGCCAGGCAAAAGTCCAACCAAAGGAGCGGTTGGCATCAGGTACATTCTCCCGAGAGGAGTAGGTGAGGACACGTTCCCCGTCGAGGGAACAGTAGGTGTCGGTTCGACCTAGAGTTCCATTTTGGAGACCCAAAGTCAGAACCAAGACAGCTAAGGCTGTATAAACTAACAATTTATTGTTTCATTGTGTTTTGGACTAACCCTGGATGCAGGACCGAAGGAACGTGTGTCTGCAGCTCAGAGAGCCTCAAAGGAATGAGGCAATAGCTGACCAGGGCGCCGGAGTGTCCGGGCGCCCCCAAGGTGAACACAAAACACAAGAAAGCAAAGCAAGCTTCGACAGTTCAACTCCCGGGCGCCCCCGCGCTCCGGGCGCCCCGCTGACGGCGGGCGCCCCCAGTGCCAGCTGCCGAAGCACTCCGCGCGAAGCCAAGAGGATGAAGGCTTGACCCGGTCAACCCGGGCGCCCCGAGCGCTCCGGGCGCCCCGTCAAAACTAATCCCGATTTTGAAGGGATCAGATGTTGACCGCGTTGGAGACGGATCGACCGCCACGTGGGGGGGCGCCCCCGACGTCCCGGGCGCCCCCAGGCCCTCTATAAAGGGCCCTCGACCCCAAGCTTTAGACAACACTTTCAATCAACGCTTCTACGCTCTTCTGCTCCCGTGCTCTGCTCCGGAAACCTCCCGACACGAGACTCAAGCGCCGACGACGTCCTCCGCCGCGTCCGAAAATACCATCTACTCCGGACGTCGTAACGAAGAGCTATTTTAGTTTACTGTACTGAATTCTGTAAAATCTTTTGTAAACTATTTTTTGCGACATATAGAATTGCCGCAGAAAACGGNTTTGGAGATGCTTGCTTAAGATGTCAATGTATAAGTCTCCATGACCAAGATGACTTGAACACCGTAAGTCAAAGGAACATCGCACTTAAGCTGCAGTAAGAACTTCACTGACATATCTATATGTAGACTACCATATGAAGTTTTACAGCCAGTCACTCCAATGAACTAGTTCCCTTAACTAGCATTCATGTTTATCTCCGGACATCTCAATGTCACCAGCCAGTGAGAATCAGCTGATTAGAGAATAACCCATGCTAGTCTCAACAGAATTGATAGTGTCCGTATTTATCAATTCATCGACTAGGGACAATTTCAATACTTCACAATTGCACATGTAGAGATAATCACTAGTTGTGAATTCATCACAAATTCTCTCATGCTGTGAATTGTATTGCGGACATTCAGTAAATGAGCTTAAGATCTTAATCAAATAATCATGTATACTCAAATAGTGAATATTCATTTATTAAAATAAATGATTACAATCATAAGGCGATTGCCTTAGGACACTTCTCTCATATCACTAACAAACTCCCACTTGTCCTAATGCCAATCGCTACGGTACCCAATATCATAGGCTCTAACATGACTCTCAAACTTACTTTGAGGCAAGACCTTAGTTAAAGGATCCGCTAAATTCCTTTCAGTGGGAATTTTCTCAATTTGTATATCATTCCTACTTATAATCTCTCTGATCAGATGATAGCGGCGAAGCACATGTTTGGATCGCAGATGAGACCTTGGTTCCTTTGCTTGTGCAATAGCTCCATTGTTGTCGCAGTAAACCGGTATTGCTTCATCAATGGTTGGAACCACACCAAGTTCTGAGACAAACTTCTTGATCCAGACTGCTTCCTTTGCTGCTTCCGAAGCTGCAATATATTCCGCTTCTGTGGTAGAATCCACTACGGTGTCTTGCTTGGAACTTTTCCAGCTTACTGCGCCTCCATTCAAAATAAATACGTATCCGGACTGAGATTTGGAGTCATCCTTATCTGTCTGGAAACTGACATCTGTATATCCACGTATTATCATATCACCTTCTCCATATATTAGGAACACATCCTTAGTTCTTCTTAAGTACTTGAGGATTGTCTTGACAGCCGCCCAATGATCCATTCCTGGATCAGACTGGTATCTGCTTGTGACGCTCAGAGCATATGATACATCGGGCCTAGTACATAACATAGCATACATGATAGATCCTATCGCGGATGCATAAGGAATCTTATTCATGCAAATCCTCTCGTCTTCTGTGCGCGGACACATAGACTTTGAAAGGTTGATCCCATGCCTGATGGGAAGGTAACCTTTCTTGGATTCCGACATGCTAAACCTTTCTAGCACTCGGTCTATATATGTAGACTGCGAAAGACCAAGCAACCGTTTTGATCTATCTCTATAGATTCTAATCCCAAGGATATAGGTTGCTTCTCCCAGGTCTTTCATGGAGAAAGTTTTGGACAACCAAATTTTAACTGACTGTAAGACTGATATATCGTTTCCTATAAGTAAAATGTCATCGATATATAACACTAGGAATACGACTGCACTCCCACTAACCTTCTTGTATACACAAGGTTCGTCAGGATTTTGTGAGAAATCAAACTCTTTGATTGTCTCATCAAAATGGATGTTCCAGCTCCTGGATGCTTGCTTTAGTCCATATATGGATCGTCGAAGCTTGCATACTTTGGTTTTATTAACCGATGTGAAACCTTCAGGTTGTATCATGTATACATCCTCAAGCAGGTTTCCATTAAGGAAAGCTGTTTTCACATCCATTTGCTATATCTCATAATCATAATGAGCTGCTATGGCCAGGAGCATCCGAATGGATTTGAGCATAGCTACTGGCGAATAGGTTTCGTCATAATCAATTCCTTGTTTCTGACGATATCCTTTTGCCACTAATCTAGCCTTAAAGGTAACAACATTACCTTCCATGTCGGTTTTCTTCTTGAAAACCCACTTGCACCCTATGGGCTTAATCCCTTCAGGCGGGTTAACCAAGTCCCATACTTGATTTTCGTACATGGAATCCATATATCCGACTTCATGGCTTCAAGCCATTTATCCCTTTCTGAATTTATCAGAACATCTTCATAACTGATAGGTTTGTTATTGTTAACGAGTAACACATCGTTCGATTCACTTATGAGAAATCTATATCTCTCTGGAATATTGCGTGTCCTATCAGACCTACGAAGAAGTGGTGTTGTTTTAGGTTCAACTGATAGCTCATCATTATGAGTTATTAATTGTGGGTCTAGACTAGGTGTCTCTGTAATGTCTATTGGAGTTTCTTGAACTTCATCAAGTTCAATGCCACTCCCACTGTTTTCTTGTAAAAGAAATTCCCTTTCCAGAAATACAGCATGTCTTGAAACAAACACCTTTTGTTCCAAGGGATGATAGAATTGGTAACCCTTCGTTTCCTTAGGGTATCCAATAAATAGACATTTATCAGACTTAGCATCCAATTTGTCTGATACAGTCCGATTCACATAAGCAGGACAACCCCATATCTTAAGGTGAGTTAAGTGAGGTTTCTTACTATTCCACGTCTCATATGGAGTAGTTGAGACTACCTTGGTCGGGACTCTGTTTAGTAAGTAAACATCTGTCTTAAGCGCATAGCCACAAAAGGATTTTGGAAGAGTTGCATGATTCATCATAGATCTAACCATGTCCATCAAGGTTCGGTTACGCCTCTCAGATACACCATTATGCTGTGGTGTATATGACGGAGTCCATTGAGACAATATCCCATTGTCCCTAAGATAATCTTGAAACTCTTGACTCAAGTATTCACCACCCCGATTGGATCGAAGTATCTTAATACTTTTGCCAAGCTGTTTCTCTACTTCACTTCTGAACTCTTTGAATTTCTCAAAAGCTTCAGATTTGTGTTTCATTAAGAACACATACCCGAATCGTGAGTGATCATCGATAAAGGTAATGAAGTAGCTATAACCTCCTTGTGCAAGAGTTGACATTGGTCCACATACATCAGTATGTATTAGACCAAGCAATTCTCCCACTGGTTTACCTTTTCCGAAAAAGGGTAATTTGGTCATCTTGCCTTTTAAGCATGATTCACATGTATCAAATGAACCGGATTCAAATGATTCCAGAATTCCACATCGGTGTAATTTGGTCATGCGTTTCTTACTTACATGGCCAAGACGATAATGCCACGTATAGGAGTCTATTGGATTATCTATTCGAGCACGTTTGTTGCTAACTTCGATATTGAAAACGTCACTGGATAAATCTAACGTGTAGATACCATTGTATAAAGTTCCGGTCCCATAAAGAACACCATTTAAAGTTATGTAACAGCAATTGTTACTAAAAGTTAAATGATAACCCTTTTCATTCAAGCATGAAATAGATACAATGTTCTTTATTAACGAAGGAACAAAATAACAATTATCCAATTCTAAGACAAGTCCAGTAGGGAGCTTTAGCAAATATGTTCCGATGGCAACAGCAGCAATCTTTGCTCCATTTCCAACTCGCAAATTCGCTTCTCCCTTGACGAGTCTTCTTCTATTCCTTAGCCCCTGTATGTCATTACATATATGTGAGCTACACCCAGTATCAAGTACCTAGGTGGACGAGGAAATAGAGTGACATTCAATAACGAAGATACCTGAAGAGGATGGAGCATCGGATGCCTTCTTCTTCAAGGACTCAAGATAAACTTTGCAGTTTCTTCGCCAGTGACTCTCCTTGCCGCAGTGATGGCAAGTGCCTTTTGGTGCCTTTTCAGTCTTTTTGGTCTTTTTCTTCTTTCCCTTATTCTGTTCTTTGGGCTTCCTCTTAGAGTCTTTCTTTGAGAAACCAACTAACAGTACCGTCTTCTAATCCTGCTTTACAGAAGGCTCTATAGTCTTCAGCAGGTTGAGCAACTCAGGAATGGTAGTCTCCAGCTTGTTCATTCGATAGTTCATCACAAATTGTGAGTAACTCTTGGGCAAACAATGCAGAATTAAGTCAACACTTAGTTCATGATCCATTGCAAATCCGAGTGTGCCTAGTCGCTCAATGTACCCCAACATCTTCAACACAAACTGTGAGACAGAAGTGCCTTCCTGCATCTTAGAGGTGAAGAGGAGTCTGGAGACCTCGAACCTTTCGGATCTCGCCTGCTCGTCAAACAGCTCATGAAGATGAAAGATGATGGTATGAGCATCCATATGCTCATGCTGCTTTTGCAGCTCAGGTACCATAGCGGCCAGCATGATGCAACTCGCAAGTTCAGAATCGATCACATGTTTCTGATAGGCCACTAACTGGTCTGAAGTTGCATCTTCTGGAGGATGGTTGGGAAGTTGTTCTTCAAGGACATAAGCAAGCTTTTCTGCCTTGAGGACTATCCTCAGGTTTCGAAGCCAGTCCATGAAGTTTGGCCCAGTCAGCTTATTGGTGTCCAAAATGGAACGCAAATTCAGAGAAGACATGATCAAGTGATTATCCTAGAAATACAAATTGAGCTTATGTGAGAAGAATGATAAAGAATGCATCAATATATATTAATTAAATCCTATTTATTTTTCGAATTGAATAACCCTTTTATCAATCCGAGAGATCGTAGGAACATCTCCAAATAGGTTGATATCCAACCATAGATAAGAACAACCATGGCTAGAGTCCATCAAGTTATTCTTAGCTATGAAGGTAGGTAATTATACCGATTACATATTACACATATGTAACTATCACATTATGCTATCAACTAATTGAATTTTTGCATAAATCATTGGGTTGTTAACTCATTAACAAGTATGCAACAATATACATAGCACCCAACTGCACCTCTCTTTACATCGACCTTGGCTGTGGCACAATAAATCGATGCTCCAAGCTTAAGGCTGACCCATTAATCAAGAAATAGTTTTAATATGGTTGGAGCTCATTCAACCGTTTAGTCAGGCTTGGATGTGTCCAACAACCAAAACTAAGAATTGACCTCTGACTCTAACTATATTAATCATAAACTAATTCCATGGTTTGAACATGTTGAGGTTCAAGCCGGGCATGGATGTGTCCATCAACCCAAACCAGAAACAAAACTCCGGTTCTAACCATATTAATGGAAGGTGTTGGCCTTAATATTTTGTACGGGGTTTTGGGTCTCATCCTTTTTCTTTTAAGCACATTCATGACATATAATTATGTCATGTTCTAAGGATTTCCTTAATAAAGTATGTATGTGACTTAATTTATCAAGTCTCATTAATTGAATTAGGAACCAGATTTCCTAATTCTAATTTCACACTTTATTCAATGAATTGTTTTGGGAAACAATTTCCTAAATTGTCATAATCAATTTCGGAAATAATATGTTTAAGACTTTGATTTCTCTAAATCAAATCTTATTAAATTAAAAGACAGATTCCCTTAATTCAACCACATATTATTTTCATGAAAATCTTATTTAAGGAAATAAACTCTATAGGAAACAATTTTCCTAATAAATTTTGGAGACAACAATATGTAAGAGCATCACCTCATAAATCAAATAAGGAAATTATCGTTTGAGAATCACTTCAAAAATTTTCAAGATTTGATCACATATTTTATTTATGGATAATTAATTGCAACAAATTATTTACTTTGGGTGGCTCCCCGAGGCACTCCCCAAAGAAAAGAAATTTGTTGTAATTCTAATTTGGCCTGCTCCCCGAGGCATAACCAAATTAAACTTGACAATTAAAGAACTTGTTAATAATATAATTTGGATGACTCCCCGAGGCCTACCCAAATCAATTTTAACAATTCATATTCAAAATAGGAAATTAAATTATAACAACTAACTTTAATTTGGGTGGCTCCCCGAGGCACTCCCCAAAGTAAAGAATTTTGTTAATAATTTAAAAACTAATTTGAATTTAATTGTCAATTAATGTTTCCATAAAATGTCTAGACTTTCATGAAAAGAAAGTGCCCAAAATTACGAGTTTTCCATAAATGGAAAGTTTCCAAAATTAAAAGGTTTTCAGAATTATTATAAGTTTCTGGTACAAAGAAAACTTACGTATTTCCAAAATTGGAAAATTCCCAAAATTAGGAAATTTTCAAAATTGGAAAGTTTCCAAAAATGAAAAGTTTTCACAATTATCATAAAATTTCAGAAACAGAGATATTTCAAAAGTTTGCGAAATTTCATGAGGATTTCCAAACTTTGAAATTCCTAAATCCAAAATTTACCATAATTGGAAAGTTTCCATAATTGAAAAATTTTCCAAAATTGAGATCATGACAAAGTTTTCCGTAAAACAATTATATGATTATGTCGAACACTAACCGGCTCTGATACCACTGTTGGGACCGGGTGCATGCCGACGCGGACACGTATTGTAATTATTACATAATTACATGCAGCGGAAACAAAAGCATGAATAATTTCCTAAATTATTCTAACACATATCCTAAGCATGCAATGTGTTCACATAATCATAATATAAAATTTTTTGCAGAAAAGGAGATTACTCTACGAATTACCTTGCGTAACTTGGAAGAAGGGATGAGATCCAACCGTTAGTGTCCCTCGAAAGCTCCGCCTCTATTCGTATCCACGCCGAGTATCGTCGGGATGACTTGGCTAAGCCACGAGTTTCGTGTTCGCGAGAACTACTAGATTCTCCGTGAACACGACGAAAATCGAGAGAGCAATCAAATCGAAAGACTCACCACCAAGGTTGGCCGAAGAGGAAGATCGTCGCAAGGAAGAACTTCGTCGCCTTGATGCTTCTCCTTGTGCTCACGGCAAGAAGAAAGAAGGAAGGCCTATGGCCGGCCAAGAGAGAGGGAGACAAGAAGCGGAGAGAGCCCAAGCAATTCTTGGATGAATCATCTTCCATTTCACCCCTTGGGTCCTTTATATAGGGAGAGGTTTCTTAATTCCCAAGCAAACCTCTTCTTGATTATGGAATAATTTCTCAATCAATCCATAATCAAAGCTCTCATGATCAAGCTTCTTCTTCTTGATTATGGAATAATTTCTCAATCAATCCATAATCAAGGCTCTCTTTCTTTTGGCATGATTATATAAAATTTATAAAACAAACCAACCATTGGTTCATTATATAAAAATTTATAAAACAAACCAACCATTGGTTCATTATATAAATTTTATTAAACAAACCAACTCATGGTTCATTATATAAAAATTTATATAAAATTTATATAACCTTTTATAAAATAAACCAACCTTTGGTCTATTTTATAAAACAAAACAAAATAGCCTTATCCTCTTATGGTGGTGGCCGGACATGACAAGAAGAGAGGAGGCCCCCTTCCTTGGCCGGCCCATCTAACCCCAATTGGATCAAATCCCTTAATGAATAAAACTTATTTAATTCACCCATTAAGTCTTTAAAAGACTTAGCCATTCTATGCTTCCGATGCGTCTGAAATAAATTCAGTTTTGACTATTGTTTGGACTTACCAAAAATAGTCTATCTCGATTGGAGAATCCAATTCTCAACTCGTTTTAAATCCTTCGAATTACTCGTTATGCGTGTGACCAAATAGGCTTTCAATTTATGTTGGCCGTCCATAATTAACTAATTAATTATAGAACGATCATGAGTGACACCTAGTAGTACATCATGATCCCCAATTAATTGAAAGATCAACGGTTGACCTTAGAAATGATTCTGAAACCCTTCAGCAGCTATAATGAATCGTGCTCCATTCCCTTCACCATCTTTTACCCACTTGATTCAGGACATGGTCTATGTGTGTCAGTCCCCACTAGGCTGACTACGTCACACCTAGCCCAAGTAACGTTTCCTCGTCCTATGGATTCTAATTACTATCATGTATTTAAGAGATTCATACTCTGAACATGTCATGCTCTGGCCAGAGGCTTTGAGTAACAATCCGACGATAGGCCTCGGGTATACATCTCCTCGCAAGGAGTGGTGAATCCTTTGTAGGTTGTTCAAACATCTTCGGGCACTTCGGCTTATAACCAATCATCCTGGGTCCACACCTCCTTGGAGATGCTTGCTTAAGATGTCAAAGTATAAGTCTCCATGACCAAGATGACTTGAACACCGCAAGTCAAAGGAACATCGCACTTAAGCTGCAGTAAGAACTTCACTGACATATCTATATGTAGACTATCATATGAAGTTTTACAGCCAGTCACTCCAATGAACTAGTTCCCTTAACTAGCATTCATGTTTATCTCCGGACATCTCAATGTCACCAGCCAGTGAGAATCAGCTGATTAGAGAATAACCCATGCTAGTCTCAACAGAATTGATAGTGTCCGTATTTATCAATTCATCTACTAGGGACAATTTCAATACTTCACAATTGCACATGTAGAGCTAATCACTAGTTGTGAATTCATCACAAATTCTCTCATGCTGTGAATTGTATTGCGGACATTCAGTAAATGAGCTTAAGATCTTAATCAAATAATCATGTATACTCAAATAGTGAATATTCATTTATTAAAATAAATGATTATAATCATAAGGCGATTGCCTTAGGACACTTCTCTCATATCACTAACAGGATCCGCGATGTTAGCATCAATGAGTACTCTGTATATCCTCATATCTCCTCTACAATGATCTCTCGAATGAGATGGAAGCGCCGTATTATGTGTTTGGTCCGTTGATGAGAGCGAGGTTCCTTAGCTTGTGCAATAACCCCATTGTTGTCACAATAGAGGTTTATTGGGTCTACTATACTAGGAACCACATCAAACTCTATAATGAACTTCCGGATCCAAACAACCTCTTTTGCTGCATCAGACACAACAATATACTCGGCCTCTATTGTAGAATCTACGACTATGTCCTACTTCGAACTCTTCCAGCTCACAGTGCCACCATTCAAGCAAAATACATATCCTGACTGCGTTCTAAAATCATCCCTGTCGGATTGGAAGCTTGCATCACTGTAACCCTTTACAACTAGCTCCTCATTGCCTCCAAATTAAATATCAAGAAATATTCTTTCATCCTTCATAAGTACTTAAGAATATTCTTGACAGCTGTTCAGTGACTTTCATCTGGATCTGACTGGTATCTGCTCGTCATTCTCAAAGCATATGAGACATATGGACGCGCACAAAGCATGACGTACATGATAGACCCTATAGCGGATGCATAAGGGATCTGATCCATGCAGTCACTCTCCTCCATAGAAGAGGGACATTGAATCTTTGAAAGACTTACGCCATTTGACATTGGCAAAAATCCCTTCTTGGAATTCTGCATGGCAAAACGATTAACCACCTTGTCAATATATATACTTTGACTTAAGCCAAGCAATCTTTTAGATTTATCTCTATAGATCTTGATGCCTAAGATATAGGTTGCTTCACTTAAGTCTTTCATTAAGAAACAATTCCTGAGCCACGGCTTCACAGACTGTAGTGAAGGGATATCATTTCCAATGAGAAGTATGTCATCCACATACAGGATCAGGAAGATAACTGTGCTCCTACTAACCCTCTTGTAGACACAGGGTTCATCTTCATTCTTGATGAAACCAAACACTTTGATTGCATCATTGAATCAAAGATTCTAGCTTCGAGAAGCTTGCTTTAGCCCATAAATGGATCTTTGCAACTTACATACCTTTCCAGCATGCTCTGGATCTACAAAACCCATAGGTTGTGACATGTACATGTCCTCGAGTAGATTCCCATTTAGGAATGCGGTTTTGACATCCATTTTCCAGATCTCGTAATCATGGTAAGCTGCAATAGCATGCATGATCCGAATAGATTTAAGCATCGCAACTGGTGAAAAGGTTTCATCATAGTTGATACCATGAATCTGCTTGAAACCTTTGGCTACCAATCACTCTTTATAGGTATGCATAAGACCATCCATGTTAGTCATTCTTTTAAAGACCCACGTACACCCAATGGGTTTAATTCCCTCAAGTGGATCAACCAAAGTTCATACTTGGTTAGTGTACATGGATTCCATTTCGGACTTCATGGCCTCTAGCCATTTCTCAGAATATGGGCTCGTCACAGTTTCTTGATAGGATGTAGGCTCGTTCAACTCAACAAGCATAACGTCATCATGGTCAGACAAGAGAAATGAGTATCTCTCAGGCTGACGACGTATCCTATCAGATCTACGAAGAGGTTGGTCTACTTGAACATGTTGTTGCTCCACAACTTCTTGTGCAACAATCTCATGATCCACAACACTTGTGGTGTCTGTTCAATGTCCATCAAGGCCTCAGTACTATCTGCATCATGAATTTTTTTAAGATGGATTTTACTCCCACTATTTCTTCAAGAAATAAACTCTCTTTCGAGAAAAATGTCATTTCTAGCGACAAATACTTTGCCTAGTGTGGGATTGTAGAAGAAATATCCCTTCATTTCCTTGAGATATCCTACAAAATAACACTTATCAGATTTGGATCCAAGTTTATCTGAGACTTGACGTCGAACGTAAGTCTCACAACCCCAAATCTTCATAAAAGACATCGTGGGACTCTTTCCAGTCCATATCGTATATGGTGTCTTTATGACGACCTTTGATGGAGCTCAGTTAAGTGTGAAAAGAGTCGTCTCTAGAGCAATTCCCCAGAGGAAAGTAGGAAGATCTGTCTGACTCATCATCAATTGTATCATATCTAATAGAGTACGATTTCTCCTCTCGGACACACAATTCCATTGTGGTGTTTCAGGTGGAGTGAGTTGGGATATGATCCCACACTCCGCTAGATGGTCATGAAACTCATAGCTAAGGTATTCACCACCTCGATCTGATCGAAGCATCTTAATACTCTTGCCAAATTGGTTTTGTACTTCACTCTTGAATTCTTTAAACTTTTCAAAGGATTCCGACTTGTGTTTCATTAGATACACATAGTCGTATCTATTGACATCATCAGTAAAAATGATAAAGTACTGATAGCCTTCTCTAGCTGCGATATTAAATGGGTCACATACATCAGTATGTATGTGTCCTAACAAGTCTATCGCTCTTTCGCCATGTCCACTAAATGGAGTCTTAGTCATCTTGCCAAGAAGACAAGATTCACATGTCTCATATGATTCAAAATCAAATGAGTCCAGTAATCCATCCTTATGGAGCTGGGATATGTGACTCTCATTTATATGACCTAAACGACAATGCCAGAGATACGTTTGGTTTAAATCATTTGGTTTGAACCATTTGGTATTTATGTTATAGATTGGGTTCTCTAAGTCTAGAACATAGAGTCCATTCATAAGTGATGCACTACAATAGAACATGTCATTTAACATTATAGAACAACATTTATCTTTTATGATAAATGAAAAGCCTTTTTTATCCAAATAAGATACAAAAATTATGTTCTTAGTTAGTGCAAGTACATACAAGCACTCCTATAGTTCTAAGATAAGCCTAGTAGGCAAAGACAAGGAATATGTTCCTACAGCTATAGCTGCAACTCTTGTGCCATTGTTTACTCGTAGGTCCACTTCGCCCTTTGTCAACGATCTAGCTCTTCGAAGGCCCTGTACATTAGTACAAATGTGAGAAGCACAACCGGTATCTAATACCCAAGAAAAGGAAATAAATAGATTGACTTCTATAACAAAAATACCTGAGGCAGAAGTCTCACTTTTTTTCTTCTTTACTTCCTCTAGGTAGAGTTTGCAATTCCACTTTCAATGTCTGGTCTCACCATAGTGGAAGTAGGTCCCTTCCTTAGGCACCCCGCCTTTAACCTTCAGTGCAGTAGAGTTGACCTTGCCTTTGGCTTGGGTTTTACCCTTGCCCTTAGGCTTCCATTTGCCTTTGCTCTTCTGTACTATCATTGATAGATGTGTATATTAAAAGATTTGCACTTTTATATATAAAATCATCTTTATCTAGAAAAAGAGAATCACAACAACACTAGGTGCTTGTTTATATTAGTGCATCCATAAAAGTCCTTTACTTAACATTGTAGATAACATGGTGTATGGTGTTACACGGAAGATCATGTTATCAATCCCTTGCTTAGTATAAGTATAGGCTCACAGCTGAGATGGAATTGGACAAACCATCGGGATGGTTGTAGTGTAATTAGGTGTGGTTGGTCTTAACCATAGAATTACATTAGTGTGCTTTGAGTACATTGAGCAAGATCAAAATCAGAGGTTATCCAATTTGTACTGACTTGATAATTGGATAGGACCTCAGATTTTATTATGGAGTACGATCCCTAAATCCCGATATAATAACGAGCACATATTATTAGTTATTATTTCTTTGATTTACCAATGGGTGAGATCTATTCTGTTAGATTGATAGACCCGGTAAGTTGGGAGATAATATTAATTATATGGTGTGCTATTGATTATTGACGGAATCCGTGTCCTGGTGAGTCGGGATGATGATGCCCCCTTGATGAGCTCAAAAGGTTCATCATATTAAACCCTGCAGGTGGATTTGATCCAACATGATGATAAGGTTGAGTTATACTAATCAAGGATCCAGAAGTTAATTAATTTAATTTGTCAATAAATTAAATTAATTAACGGGCATTCGATATCTTAAACACGGGGGGATGGACGACTCATAATAAGTGGAGCCCATATGAAAATATGGGGCTTGGTGAGAAAGTTTAATTAAGATCCTTTAGTAGAATGGATCTTAATTAATGGATCGGGTTTAGATCCATTAGCGGGCCAAGATCCAACTTCTCCTCTTGGTCCCTATCTTAGCCCTATAAATACCCCATGGGATCAAGAAACCAAGGTTTAATCATCCAACTCTAGTTTTTCTCTCCTCTCCTCTCCTTCTCTCTCCTAGGTCACGGCAACAAGGTGGTGACCATCTTCTTGCTTTCTTCTTCCTCCCTTAACTTCATTGTGAGCAAGCACCACTAGACAAAGAGAGGAGAGTCTTATCTCTTTTGTGGTGAGCGTCGGTGAGAGAGGAAGACATGGCGGCCGGAAGGAGGAGGCGCAAGGAGGTCTCGGCGGTGGTGGCGCAAGGCTGAGAAGGGAGAGGGTTTGATCGGTTCTTGAGTTGGAAGGAGAGGTTCTTTTCTCTCCAACTTCTTCCCTATCTTCCCCTCGGTTGCTGCTTGGTGGCCGGTGAGTTTAGGCGGTCTTGGACAGCCGGCGACGCAAGCAAAGGAGGAGAAGAAGACCGGCGCAACTCCTTGGGTGGGAGTTAGGGTTTCGGCTAGAAGGAGAAGAAGGAAGATAGTGCCTTGGTGATCTCGGTTCTCGGTAGCTCGTCACCCACACGACGTCCGGGAAGGGAAGGGACATAAGGTAGAAGGCCGTGAGGTAACGGGAAGGTATATATCTCTCCCTAAGCTCCTTTTGATTTAATGTGCCATGTTAATTAGTCTCGTCATTTCATGTGTGTTATTTAATTATTTTGATTGTGAATCATAGCTAATAATTAATTAACTGGACCCTGACCGTAAATATAAGAACCGGTGATCCACTCGTCGTCTCTTCCGCAGTCGTTCGATTAGAAGAATTACAAGGCTCGATCTTTGTGATTGGCCAAGTTGTAATTCGTACCGAACGATACGATGACGAGATGGTCGTTGGGAGACGGGTCTCCATTCGGATTAAATTTTAATTCGTAGACATGGAGAGGTCTCTCAAGGACGACCAAGTATTCGCTTAGGAAACCCGTCAAGTCATACCCAATAGAACATAAGTACATAAAAGAACAACATAAGTACATAAGTCCATTCATAAGTGGTGCACTACAATAGAACATGTCATTTAACATTATAGAACAATATTTATCCTTTATGATAAATGAAAAACCTTTCTTGCCCAAACAAGAAATAGAAATTATGTTCTTAGTTAGTGCAAGTACATAAAAGCACTCCTCTAGTTCTAAGATAAGCCCAGTAGACAAAGACAAGGAATATGTTCCTACAGCTATAGCAGCAACTCTTGTGCCATTGTCTACTCGGAGGTGTTGATGCAGTCTGACTTGATTGTTGTTTTGGTGTTGACACTGATTTAAGTTTAGGTTAATAAGATAAGTTTGGCTTAAGTCTTGGTCGGGGATTGGACATGATTCCCGGTGAGTGAAGCCGGGTCCCGGTGAGTGAAGCCGGGTGACGGAAACCCCAGTGAGTGAAGCGGGTGATAGAAACCCCGGTGAGTGAAGTCGGGTCCCGGTGGGTGAAGCCGGGTGAGGGAAACCCCGGTGAGTGAAGCCGGATCCTAGCGAGTGAAGCTAGGTGACGGAAATCTCGGTGAGTGAAGCCGGGACCTAGCGAGTGAAGCTAGGTGACTGAAACCCTGATGAGTGAAGTCAGGTCCTAGTGAGTGAAGCTAGGTTGAATGAAGTCCCGGTGAGTGAAGCTAGGCACGGAGTCTTGGTCCGGGGGACTGAGCATGAGTTAGAGAAGGCTAGGGAGTCTGTTCTCTGGACTTAGGGTTGAATTGGTCGGAGCTGGATCGGTCTGAGGATCGATCAGGGAGTTGGCACTAACTCCTGGTTGTGGATCGGTCTGGTAACCGATCCAGAGTGTCTGATCGTTCTGGTGATCGATCAGGAAGGGAACAGAATGATTCTGTTTGGTCTTTGATCGTTCTGGTGAACGATCAGAGAAGAGACAGTGGCTTTCTGGAGAGAAGCCTTGATCGGTCAGTGTGACCGATCAAGGTTCTCTGGACCGATCAGGCTGGGTCCTGATTGGTCCAGAGGTGGCCTGATCGGTCACTGTGACCGATCAGGACACAACCTGATCGGTCAGGTGACCGATCAGGCCAGGGATCACAGAAAGCTGAAGTTTTCTCCAGCAATGTGGTGGATCGGTCACTGTGACCGATCCACATCCCTGATCGGTCAGTGTGACCGATCAGGGAGACACTGGATCGATCAGAATGTGACCTGATCGATCAGGGTCTTCACTAATTGGTCAGGTGACCGATCAGTGTCTGATAACTTTAATTTGAATCGTTGTCAGATGCTCTGAATCGGTTCTGAATCTTTCTGATACCCACTGATTTCTTTCGATATGCTTTGCTAATCATCTGATGAGGTTGCAGGTGAGACCGGGATGATTCAAACAAAGGAGGAGGGTCAACTGGAGACTTTCTGTCCAACAGGTTTGGCTGTTTTCTCTTCTCAGCTTTCAACGGCTTCTGGCGCGGCTGGCAACTGACCGGAGGCTCAACTGGAGAGGTCTTCAGTGGACTAAGTGCTCAGTGGAGGTCAGTGGGTCAGGCTGTGGCTCAGTGGGTGCTGACGAAGCCTGGCGACGATGAGAGGAAGCTTAAGAAGAAACTGGGAAGCAGAGGAACGGGGGAGAACAGACAGAAAACGAGAGAAGTTTGGCTGGGTTGCTTGAGCTCTCTGTAAAGCTTCTTGCTTGAGCATTCCTGTTAGATTTTTGTGAGTTTCCTTCTTGCACTTAACTACTATCCTACTGAGGCGATTGTGGAGAGGGTTCTCCACCGAGAAGGAGGCTTTTATATTCGGAATTTCGGGGCTTGATCTGCCGACGATCAAGGGATCGCCCACCTCACGGGCACGCCAAGGAGTAGGGGCAAGTTATCCCCGAACTTTGTACATCGCTGTGTTAGCATCTGATTGGTTTTTTCTTCCTTCTCTGTTTTTCTTTCTATCTGCGTTGTTTCCGCTGCAAATCTGATCGCAGAAAGAAAAGTTCAAAGAAGCCAAAAGTTCTGTGTCTCGCTATTCACACCCCCCTCTCTAGCCATCCAAGGACCAACAGTAGGTCCACTTCACCCTTTGTTAACGATCTAGCTCTTCGAAGGCCCTGTACATTAGTACAAATGTGAGAAGCACAACCGGTATCTAATACCCAAGAAAAGGAAATAGATAAATTGACTTCTATAACAAAAATACCTGAGGCAGAAGTCTCACTTTTTTCTTCTTTACTTCCTCTAGGTAGAGTTTGCAATTCCGCTTCCAATGCCTGATCTCACCACAGTGGAAGCAGGTCCCTTCCTTAGGCACCCCGCCTTTAGCCTTCAGTGCAGTAGAGTTGGCCTTGTCTTTGGCTTGGGTCTTACCCTTGGCCTTAGGCTTCCATTTTCCTTTGCCCTTTTGTACTATCAGTACATTACTAATCTTGGTTTTCTTGAGATTAGGATCTGATAGATCGAAAAGTGTTGCTAAAGGGGGGTGAATAGCGACTTTCGATCCCCTTTCTTCCTACACGATTAGTTACACAGCGGAATATACAATAAAAATAATCAAACAAATACTAACCAATGCTAACACGGAAGATTTACTTGGTATTCACCTCAGACGGGTGACTAATCCAAGAATCCGTCGGTGGATCACACCCCGGATAACCTCCAGCTAACTCTGTCGCTCCTTGTGGGTGGAGAAACCTCACCACAACACTTCGGACGCTATCTGAGCACAAAAGACTACGAACTCACTTTACCTAAGCGAGTTTCGTCAAAGATCTCAGTCACCACGAAGTCCTCTTTAAATAGGACTCGGGCTGAAACCCTCGCCACCAGTCGACTGGTCTGTTGATGCAGTCTGGCCCTGATTGTTGTTTTGGTGTTGACATCGATTTTAGTTTAGGTTGATCATGTTGATTATGATTAAGTCCTGATCGGGGATCAGGCATGGTATGAAAAATCCTAGTTTGGAGGGCTAGGTGATGGAAAATCCTAACCTGGAGGGTTAGGTGTTGAAAGTCCTAGTCTGGGAGGCTAGGTGTTTGGAAAAGTCCTAGTCTGGGAGGCTAGGTGTTGGAAAAGTCCTAATTCGGAAAGGTTGGGTGAAAAGTCCTAGCTTGGAGGGCTAGGTGAAAAGTCCTAACTTGGAGGGTTAGGTGCAAATTCCCATCCTGGAGAATTAGGTGAAAAAGTCCTGGCTTGGAGGGTCAGGTGCCTAGCTTGGAGGGCTAGGTTGGATGATGTTCTAACTCGGAAGGGTTGGGTGAAAAGTCCTAGCTTGGAGGGCTAGGTGAAAAGTCCTAGCTTGGAGGGCTAGGTGAAAAGTCCTAACTTGGAAGGTTAGGTGCAAATTCCCAACTTGGAGAGTTAGATGGAAAATCCTTAGCTTGGAGGGCTAAGGTGGATGGAAACTTAGCTTGGAGGGCTGAGTTTGAGTCTCTGGATCGGTCTGGTGATCGATCAGGGATTCTGGCACGCTGCTCCTTCGTGGATCGGTCTGGTGACCGATCCAGTGATGACTGATCGATCGGGCGACCGATCAGGGAGCACACAGTGAGGTTGGGAACCTACTGTGTTGCTCCTGATCGATCTGGTGACCGATCAGGGAGTATGCGTTTCACCCATTGACTGGCTCCTAATCGGTCTGGTGACCGATCAGGGAGCGAGCAGTGAGGTTGAGTTCCCTTACTGAACTGCTCCTGATCGGTCTGGTGACCGATCAGGATCACTGTGCAGATCGTTCCGGAGAACGATCAAGTGTCGCAGGTTCCTCTCTATGATCGATCAGGACGGATCCTGATCGGTCTGGAGCCAGTCTGATCGGTCTGGTGACCGATCAGGAGGCTTCCTAATCGGTCCGGTGACTGATCAGAAGGCTTAGCCTGCGAGACTCAGAAATCGCTCAATATAAGGGTGGATCGGTCCGATGAACGATCCACGACCTGGGATCGGTCTGGTGATCGGTCCAGGAGAATCTCAAGGAAATCGCGATTTCTGATTGAGCGTTGGGGATCGATCAGGACGGAGCCTGATCGGTCTAGAACCAGCCTGATCGGTCTGGTGACCGATCAGGAGGGTCTCTGATCGGTCCGGTGACCGATCACTTTAATTCAAACTGCACTGTCAGACGCTCTGATCGCGTCTGAACACAACTGATTCGCTGCCACTTTTCTCTGATATTTGATATGCTACTTGATTTGGTGCTCTAATACTCTGATTGAGTTTCAGGTGATAGGGGAGGATTCAAATACTCAAGGAGAAGTCAAAGAGAGCTTTCCTTGGAGCAGGTTTGTCCCTTTCTCCACACAGGTTGCAACGGCTGGATGCAGGACTGAAGCTGCTGACTGAGGCTTGGCTGAGGGAGCTCAGGAAGTTCAGTTAGGGTTCAGTGTAGCTGGCGCGTTGGTAGTGAGGCAGCTGTAGGCTGCTGGAGATGAGATCATCTGTCGCTTGGCGGAGAAACAAAAGGAACGAGAGTTGTGGTGTTCAGTAACGATTTTGATCCTTGTGCTCTTGAGTTCCTGCGTTGTGTTCCACATCAAGCTTGCTGTTCTTGAGTTCTTCAATCATTCTGAGCAAGCTATTGAAAAGCAATCATCATACTTGAGCACTTGAAGGAGAAGACAAGAGGCTTGGAGTCCGACAGTGGGAAGACACGGAGAAGGGTTCTTGCGTGAGATCGCCACTGGGTGGAGCTCAGGGAAGCTTGCTGTGTTTTTGTCCTTGCTAAGTGTTTGAGTAAGATCCTTCTTGTTGTTTCTTTGTGCTTAAACTATATCCTTATTTGAAACATACTGTGGAGAGATTTCTCCACCGAGAAGGAGGTTGCTTCATATCCGGTGATTACCGGGGCTTGATCTGTCGACGATCAAGGGATCGCCCACCTTAAGGGCACGCCAAGGAGTAGGGGCAAGTTATCCCCGAACCTTGTAAAATCTCCTTGTTAGCGATCTTGCTAATCTTGCTAGTTAGGTTTTGGTTTAAGTTTCTGCAAGTTTTGTTTTCATACTTCCGCTGTGCTATTAATAGCTTCAAGTGCAGAAATTTGATAACTCTTCAAAGAAGAAGTGATTGGCTATATTCACCCCCCCTCTCTAGCCATCTCATTCCCAACAAGTGGTATCAGAGCAAGGTGCTCTGTTTACGGCTTAACAACCGAGAGTTCTCAACAAGATGGCTTTGAGAGAAGGATTCTCCACCACCCGACCTCCATTCTTTGATGGCGCCGACTTTCAATATTGGAGATCAAAGATGGAATACTACTTGAAGATGGATATCCATACGTGGTTCGCGGTGGAGGGATTCATTCCTCCTAAGGATGATGAACGCAAAGAACTTGAGTCATGGAGGTGGACTGCCGAACAAACAAGGAAGAGTGAAGCCGACGCGAAGGCGGTTGTTACTCTACAATGTGGCATGAACAAAGACCAACTCATCAAGGTTGGTCCTTTCACAAATGCAAAAGACTTGTGGAACAAACTCATAGAGCTCCATGAAGGCACCCGAGACTCTAGAATTGCCAAGAGGGACTTGTTCCTCAATCAACTCCAAAATCTCTCCATGAAGGAGAATGAGTCGGTAAGTGAGCTCCATAGCCGGTTCAAGGAAGTCCTTAATGGACTTCATTCAATTGATGAAAAGGTCGAGAATCGCGACCTTGTGAGGTATGTCTTGAAAGCATTTCCGAGGAATACTTTGTGGTCATCCATGGTGGATGCCTACAAAGTATCCAAGGATTTATCTATTGTGAAATTAGATGATTTATTTTGTGAGATGGAATTGCATGAGATGGCTAACAAAGGCCCCAAGGAGAAGGGGATTGCCTTAGTTGCAGGGGATCGAGTCACTAAGAAGAAGAAGGAGAAGAAGAAGGAGAAGGAGGTCTCATCATCCTCATCCTCTTCCGAATCCGAATCCAATTCCGAGGAAGATGGCAGCGGCTCTTCTTCATCCGAAATGGCCAACTTTATGAGGAGGATGATGCGAAGAGACCGATGTTTCAAAAGTAGATGTAACACTAGTGAATCCAAACTTGATAAGAATAATGCATCTTGCTTTGAGTGTGGCAGGAAAGGGCATTTTAAGAATGAGTGTCCGAAGCTTAAGAAGAAGGAAGAAAAATCCAAAAGGAAAGAAGAGAGATCCAAGAAGAAGAAGAAAGCTTTGAAGGCTTCTTGGGATGAGTCATCCTCTAGTTCATCCGATGATGAAAAGGAGGAGAAGAGCACAAGGCAAGTGGCTCTCATGGCTCTTGGAGAGGAGAGCAGTGGTGAATCTTCAAGCTCCGCAAACACGGCTTCATCATCTTCGGATGATGAAGAGGTACCTTCTCCCGAGCTTGAAAAATGCTATAGAGTAATTGCATGTTTAACTAGTATGCTTAAGAAATCCAAAAACAAAGTTAAAGCATTGCAATTAGAAATTGATCAATTGAAAGCTTCTAGGGATGATAACATTGATGACTTGCATGTTGAATTACTAGAAGATGAAATTAAATCTTTGAAACATGAGATTGTAAGCTTGAAATCCTCTAAGGTTGAGGAAATCAGTGATATGCATGATAAAGTGTTAGTAGAGGAAAACCAATCATTGAAGAGTGAAGTTGAGAAGCTCAAGAATATTCTTGGGAAATTCTCAAATAGCTCTAAGACCCTAGATATGATCCTCAATGCCCAAAGGGCAGTCTACAATAGGGCCGGTATTGGTTACCGCCCTAAGGAACCCTCATTTGTATCTCTCATGTCTAGAACTGACATGAGACAATCTAGGACACCCAAGACCCAAAAGAAAGTTGTCAAGGCATGGGTGCCTAAGTCATGTTTAGTTGATGCTTTAGGTCCCAAGGTTTGGGTACCTAAGACTTCTATTTTTCGAATTGTGTAGGTTATGATTGAGGGGGAGCATCTATCAACTTGGTTTGTTGATAGTGGATGCTCCAAACACATGACCGGGGATAGATCATTGTTTACCACATTTTACAAGAAGAGTAGAGGTAATGTATCATTTGGTAACAATGGTAGCCTTAAGGTCATAGGAATAGGAGACATTCAAATATCCGAATGTCTTAGAATCTCGAATGTCCTTCTAGTCAAGGGGATGAAGTTTAATCTCCTAAGTGTCAGTCAATTGTGTGACACGGGTTACACAATTGACTTCCAACCAAGTCAATGTCTAGTTAGACAAAATAACACTTTGGACACGGTACTAGTAGGAGCAAGAGTAGACAATATCTATCAAGTTTCATTTAAAAGTGCTACTAATGCTTTTGCTAAGTGTCTCATGTCAAAAGAAGAAGAGTCCACACTTTGGCACCGGAGGCTAGCACATGTGAACATGAAGAACATCCGGAAGCTGGCCAACAAGGGACTAGTTCGAGGCTTACCGAGCATCAAGTATGAAAAAGATAAATTATGTGATGCGTGTCAAATGGGTAAGCAAACAAAATCTGCACATAAAGGTAAAAGCACTGTAAGTACTTCCAATGCATTAGATTTACTTCACATGGATTTATTTGATTGTAGTACCATCATATCATTGAATGGAAGTAGATATTGCTTTGTTATCATTGATGATTTCACTAGATATACATGGACTTTC